>JAGTTH010003301.1:0-33699 GCA_022606485.1 Agraylea sexmaculata
GATGAAAGAGCAGACAATGGTGGAAATGTTTCAAAATGCACAAGCTAAAACATTGAATAGACTATCACCTGCAAATAATCAGCACATTGCAATACAAACACATCCCGGAAAGGTAAACAATATCTAAAATATATAATAATAAAACTATTAGACCGTCTCATATTCATATATTATTGTATCCAGTCTTGCAACAAACACGTGCTTCATTTAAATGATTCTGATTGAAACAAACACTATATGGTTCATTTTCAATCATCATTTATCCTATTAAATGGGACTTTTTCGAAATAGTAAAATAGTCCAATTTGACCGGCAACTAATGTAGATTTATCTATTATCTATAACACATTACATGTCTCTGTCAATAGAAGGTAGTTAATCGTAAACTTTTATAATTTATAAATAATATTCAAACGGAGTGACGCACGACAGCCAGTGTTGCCAGATGGAACAATAATATTTTATTACAATTAATACATATCTAAAATCTCGAAACCGGTATTTTAATGATAATAATATTAAACTAATTTCAAAATAATATTAGAGATATTTAATAATGCATAATAAATGACAATTCTCAAAAAACAGTATTTATCGGGAAACTCACTTTTTAAATATTGTGATGAGTGTTGTGTGAAAACCGTATTTTATTTATTTATTTATTTATTTGTAAACGCTCGGAAGAGCTTTTTTTAAAGACTAAATCAACAGTAATAAATAAGGTAAACAAAAATAAAAAGTACATATTATATAAAAATAAATATTATTATCATAAAAAAAATGTCTGTAAAAAATGTATAAATAGAATGTATGTATATAAAATAAAATAGAGTAAGGTGTAGGAAGCAATCATTTATATATTACTATATAAGATTATATACCATACAAGGTCGTTAAATTTTTTATTTATAATCTTCTGAATGAAAATATAAACAACTTATTACCGTCCTATTAAAAAAATCAATTAATATTACCAGTCTATTCGTACACGCACTAATACTACCACCTCCATCACGTCTCACTAACACTGTTATATTGAAATATTTGAACTACACCTTGTCCACACTTTTTATAGATTATTTTTTCCAGGTTAGACAAATGTTCGAAGAGCGAAGAAGCAAAGCCGGCATCGACAAAAGCTACCCCCTTCAACCACTGAGCAATGGCGGTGTTAAAACAGTTACAAACAATAGAGTGAACACCTTCAAGTCCAGCTCGGTGCACAATGATGGCGACAGGACGATCAGACAAGATGTCTCCTTGGAATTGAAGGTTATTTTAATTAATCGCTGCTTTCTCGACAAACCTAAGGAAGACTTATTTACGAACTCGTTCGTTTAGTTAAAATAAGATTGAATTTTTAAAAAATTATCCATCTTAATGTCACCCGGTATTAAATACAGGGTGAAATAACTGAGGATATTTTAGGGGGTATTTTTTCATTATTATTATTACCAGGGATAAGACGTGTGGCTACAAATACTGTAGTCATTGCTTCAAATCACACTCAAGTCAATTTTTTTTAAATTGATTTGATCCCGATCGATCGTCTCGATCCAGGTTTACTCTGATTTCCTGTATTGTAAGATAAATACTGATTATCGAGTCGGTGACCTGTGTAACTAGTAATAGTTAAGATCACCGACAGACAATTAACAGGTTGTTGTGTCTAAAAAAATCAAAATTTGGAAAAAAAACCTTCTCGAGAGACTTGATTTATGGGAGAACAATAATTTGTATTGATATTTCTAATGATTTAAACCTAAAAATACTCTTTTTTAAATTTTATTAATTAAAATGCTAAAACAAGAGGAATGTATTTATTTATTCCATTATTTATTAATAATATATTAGGGAATTAAAGATTAAAAGAATTCTATTTTCATGTTCCATTTTTATTAATACCACGGAACTATCATGTGGCTTAGTTCCATAAAGCACAGAATTTTTTTATTTATTTATTATTGTATCATACTGCAGGACCGCTAGAGCATTACGGGGAATCCCAAGTTGCAGTGATGGTAATGCAGCACTCGTCAGTAAAGTTTACTACATTATATATATATATATATATATATATATATATAACTCATATATATATATATATATATACTATTCTATATATATATATATATATATATATATATATATATATATATATATATCGACGGGCTCCGCTAAGAGGGCGATGAGTCGAAAAACACAAGTTTACAGGACGGCCGAAAAACCGTTTTTTTAAGGTTTTTATTTAATATCTCTTTATTCAAATGTTATATCGTTTCACTGTTTTCGGAAAAACGTGCCCCATTGTGTTATCAACATAAGAGTATTTTTTTAATATGTAATAATGCAATATTTAAAAGGGGGCAAGCTAAAAATTGTTCTTGTAGGGAAGATTTGCGGAAGGGAAGCGCACGGGAAGGCGATACACGGAGTTATCGCTGTCTTCAATGTCCTTCTTGAAATACTTGGAGATGATAAGTCACACACACACTACTATGCATCACACTCACACACTCTCATCCTAGCTCCCTCACACACACTACTACACCGACACACACACACCCACAATATCTATTATACTACTATACCTACTACTACTACTAGCAGCTTCATTACCAGACACTCGCACCACTACCTTTAATAAAATAAATAAATATACACAAATACAACCGGTAAATTAGGATAAGCATTGGAATATCTCAAGTGACTAGAATTCCCAACTGATATTATTTTAAGCATTCATTCCTTGACCACTTCACTTAAAATGACCATACTCATACTTAGTGTTTATAGGAATTGCAGTTTTGTTTGAATATAATACAGATAACAAAATATAATGCTTTTTCTCAAAAGCAATTCAAATAAAGACAAATGGTAAAGATATTCATTCATTCTGTTGAAAAAATAGTTTTATTAGTATACTTTTTCTCATGCATTAATATTGAATTGCATGTGACATAATTTTTTTAGCTCTTCCTATCATTTTATCATTATTAGTGTCTATCCTCGCTATAGCCGATATGATACCTGTAATACTCACTCAATAATACCAAGTATACAGTTATAAAATCATTTCCAATTAATAATTTGTATTTTAATTAGTTCATACATTACATTTTGCATATACGTAATATACTAAGGATATTTTTCATTATAACTATAAATCTCCTTCATCGAATGATTATATGATTATCTAACTATGATTATACTAACTAGTGGACGATTCCAAAAAATTTTAATCCTTTCGTTTCTCTACTATTTTTTTGATATTGTCTTTAAATTCTAGATTACTTGCGTTACTGACCCTGTGTCGATAATTTTCCATTTTTTTGTCATCGCTGCTATTTTTACGAGGTGCAGTGACTGATATTAATGGGGAAATTTCCGCTATTCATATTATAGAAGTCTTTAAAGTTTTCAAACCACACACTTAATTAACAAAATCACTATTCAATAGTGACTTCTCACAAATAAAACAAAATCAGCTATTATATTTAAAATTGTATTACCGTCGCGTCGTCTCATCTTATAGAAATACACAAAAAATAATGTTATGGCGTTGAAAGTCTAAAGAATACTGAAACTTTTTGAAAAATATCACACAATAATTATAAGAGTGAATAAGCCCTTGAAAAATATCATGTATTTGAGGGTTTTTGGATTTTAAAAAATCAATGAAAAAAAATAATCCAAGAAACAGAAATATCAGTTCAATTTAATATAAAAGTGTTTTTACCAAACCATTTGAACGATGTCCGAGGTATTAAGTGGTAGGATTAATGAATGTATGAATTCTAAGAATGGTTATTTAATTGAAATAATCAGTAAATGAAATAAATATTGATAATTTAAAATGACGATACTATTTATTGTCACTTGCCGCTTGTTTAGTTGCAGCTAATAATAACCTTCGAAGCCTCTGTGTGATTTATTGAAAAAAAATAACTGTTTCTACAAATTTTCAGCTTGTTATGTCAAATACCCTATTTTAATAATAATAGAGAATAAAAATTATTTAATGAAAAAATTATATTTTTTAAATATCTCACATATGTGGGAACATATTTAGTGGCATGTTCTTCAATAAAAATACAACCGGTAAATTAGGATATTAGTAATATATTATGTTCACAATACAATAGCCATATGACTTGACCACTTCACTGAATTAGACCATAGGAACTCTATTCTTATAATACTCACTACTTTATATTATCGTATTTATTGGAATGCAGTTTTGTTTAAATATAATACAAATAACAGGGTATTTTATCATTCTGTTGATTTTGCTGATAAAAACACACCTGTTGGAAATATTTGTAAAACCCAAGAACCACTTATAAGTTTTTGGTTTCAAAAGTGTTGATAATCCACCAATATTATTACAAAGCAGGGAGTCTTTGTTTCGACCACTTTTTAAAAAAATATAACTTTTATTATTTAATATTGTCACTGAAAAATGTGTTTTTTGAAATAATAATATTAAATTATTATTAAAAATGAAATTATTTTTAGTAAAGTAGAGTTTAAACAAGCGATCGTGAAGAAGAAGAAGTATTGCGCATCCCTGAAATGTTTGAATCTTTTTTGAAATGTGTAATTGTTGGTGAGTATTGTATGAGTATTATAAGGCAGGAAGAAAGGGACTGATAGAGATGGTGGTGGGGAGTCATAGCCGTGTCTTATTGGTTACTAATACACACATGATTGTTCACACGTATATGGTGTCGGTGTGCGCAATGAAGACTAAGCTACCTGAAGATATCGCCTACAGTGTTTAGCAAATGAACGACTAAGAAGGCGATGTCTCCGTTCGTATTACTCGAGCGTCAAATTTTTTCTCCCGTGGGCGATAACTCGAAACGTACCCCATAAGAAAAAACCTATCTTTCTCAATTTAAGCACTAGAATCGTGATTTTTGTCAGAATATGCGCAATAATTAATTAAATAATAAAATGAGAAAAAGTTAAAAAGGTAATATCCCAAGTCATATTACTCTTAGTCGAGCCGTCGATATATATATATATATATATATATATATATATATATATATATATATATATATATATATATATATATATATATATATATATATATATATATATATATATATATATATATATATATATATATACTGCAACTTGGGATCCCCGTAATGCTCTAGCGGTACTGCAGTATGATATTACAAAGCGACTTTTAACCGACTTAATGATCGCCTCAGTATTTACCTGACATTCCATTAAATCAGAGTAAACCTGAATCAAGACGATCGATGGCAATTAATATTATTCCCGATCTATTTTTTTATTTAATCGAGTGGGATTTGAACCGGTGACCACCGTATTTGTAGCCACCCGAGGTATTGCACGCTGGTGAAAATAATCACAGGATTTATTCAGAATGACAGTAGCTTATTATTATTAGCGGGGAGAAATATGCTGAAATTAATGTATCGTATTTTTTTGTCACAATGTACGCATCTTTTTAATAGTGATATTTATTGATAATACTTAGTTTATACTTGTTGAACTCATGATTGCAGTATTTGTAAGTAAGCGCCTTATTCCCTGTATATTATTATAAATATATATTTTTTAATGTTTTAGCGTTCCAAAGATGGAAATATAACTTCTAAGAATCAAAGCGTTCGCCGTTTAGACATCGTTACGAAAACGTTCAAGGATATTAATTTAAATGATGAAGAGAATCTGGACGATGTAACTTTTCCTGATACTCCATCTTTGGATTTCATGGACTCTCCTGAACCTGTAATCGCAGCCAAGCTTCCCAATGTGGGCGGGGCTTTACCTAGTCAAAGGCCATCCAAGGTAAGTCCAGTTACTGTCCAATTATTGATCAATCTAACTGCGTGTTAAGGCCGTAGAAAATGGAAATGCGAGAAAATTGGGAGAGTTAAAATTAAACGGTGTGAAAAAAGCAGCTCCTCCGGTACAAAGGCCAACTCCTCCCAGAACTCTGAAGACTTCAGGACCTTCGACTACTCCTGCTAGACTGAAGCCAGTCACTTCTCCATCACCAGCCACTCCCATGAAGACTCCAACGAGGAGTTTCGCGTCAACTCCCAAGGTAAGTAAATTTAAAGGAATTAGTTTTACGATTTTTAGATTTTTCTTACAAAAACATCCGAAATGATATAATATTATTTGTCATTGAATTTATCAAGCAAATTTTAATTATGCACTTTACCATATTAAGTGTAATGTTATTAGAAAGATCGACAAGTGACAGATAAATAGTACGAGCGGTAGAAACAGTGCTCAATACAAAATCTTTGGTGATAAATTCATATTTTTAAGTATTATTCAAATCAAACAAATGCGTTTTTATTTGAACGCCTTGCTTTTTTATTTTAATTTCAGACTCCTTCAAAGGCTGTATCATCTCCAATCGGTGGTTCTGCTGCTTTAAAACCAAGGGTAAATTAAAATATATATTTATTACCTTACCTTGCTTTATTTATTACCTTACCTTAAAATATTTTAAGGTTAGGAGTTAATTAACATAATTATTTTATCATAATGGTGAATTTTCAGCAAATAAAAAACGTCCACGACTCGTATTTTCAGGATTGTTAATGTGTTTTGATAAAACACTAGTAAATCACACGATTGTGACGTGTGGGCTTGTTTTTATCTCCAGTCTCCTCCTTTTTATACACGCTATTTGTGTTGAAATCAACATTATTATTATTGTTAAATCCACGCTTGTATTTTCAGAGTCCTCCAACTCCCAGCGGTCCTGTTCCCGAAGGATGTTGTAAAATATGCAGGAGGAAATTCGCACCGGATCGACTGGCGAAACACGAAGTCATTTGTATGAAGACTTCGACGAAAAAAAGGAAACAATACGACGCCGTAAAGCACAGGGTTTCGGTAATTTAATATTATCTTAAATAATTTGCTCACAATGAATAAAATTATTATTTTATATAATATTACATTGCATTTCCTTCTGTCTTTACAAAGGGATTCGCTGAAGTGAGTTGAAATATATTTTAATGGATGTTGTTGTGTTTTTCAAAGCGGCACTTATTTGCCAAGTTTAGACAAATGGTCGACACGCTTATTCATATTTTAAAGAAATAAGTACCAGGCTATACAACTGGATGTATAAATAGCAAGATGACGAACCAAGCAGATGAGTTTGACAGTATTTAAAGAACAGTAATGAAGAGCAATGTAAACCTCATTTAGCACGCTTTAAATCAATTAGTGTTGTCCCACTCAGACTCGTCTACTTGATATTTATATATATATACAGTTTTACGGCCTTTTAATATATCGGTGTTATCGGCTTAACAGTCTAATTTGTTGGAATTTGGATTAATAAAGGTTGAATTCTTCGGTCAATAATATTTTTTGCATCTAGTTTATTGATTTACAAATTTATAATGATTCCTTATATCAAATACTGTCAACCAATCACAATTTATTTCGGGCAATGAGCTGTGTCGTTATTATCAGTCGGTTTATTTTAATGAATATAG
Source organism: Agraylea sexmaculata (assembly GCA_022606485.1). Taxonomy (NCBI): domain Eukaryota; kingdom Metazoa; phylum Arthropoda; class Insecta; order Trichoptera; family Hydroptilidae; genus Agraylea; species Agraylea sexmaculata. The sequence goes on from JAGTTH010003301.1 coordinate 7,512, forward strand.
TCTAATATATCACAAAAAATAATCCATATATATATAATAAATATATTATTTTTCGATTAATTTTCAATATACATAAATTATTGAGTGAGACAAAAGTCCCGCTACAATTTTTATTGCACATTCGTCACTATTTCTGCTCGTTTTTGGGGGCGAAAATTGATCTAAACGTCACATAACCAAGATGACGCGCGATCAAAATGATAGCGGTCAATATTTTGTTTAATAATAATTGTCTGTTATTGTGTGTGAAACTGTCTAATTGTGGTTTTGTGTGGCGTTTTAATTAAAATAAAAGTGTTACTAAGATTTGGATGAATGCATTGTTAAAATACAATTTTTTGTTGAATTTTCAGGGCACTGAAGTGGAAACTTATGTAAAACACGCTAGAAAAGCAGCAACGAAACAACCAGCCAAACAAATCCAAGCGGCCAAGAAAGACTGGAGGAAGACACACGAAGAGTTTATAAATGCAATCAGGGCGGCCAAAGAAGTCCAAGCGCATATTAAAAAAGGAGGTAATTACACATTATTACACGCAATTTTGCATAAATATAACATTATTAACATGTACTTTCAGGCAAATTATCAGATCTTCCACCGCCTCCTCCGTCCGATACATCAGATTATATTTCCTGTCCTCACTGCAACCGAAGATTCAATCAAGGCGCTGCGGAAAGACACATTCCTAAATGTGCAAATTTCCAATTCAACAAACCCAAACCGGTCTCGAAGAAACGATAACTCTTTTATAAAAATCCAACGATTATGTCTGTGACATACACATTTACACTAATCATACTAAAAATACAATATTATTTTTATTCCACTGACAAAGCCATTTAATGTCTGCTTAATTACATTCTTTCTTTAACAAACACATGATATCGATAACAAAAGTAATGTGACCTTCGTTTATTTTCAGTTTATTCCTAGAATCACTGTGATATTTTTATATATATGTATATAAATTTGTAAAAGAGTGACTATTGTTTTGATGATAAAAAAAATATATAATATGCTTTTTCTAATCACACTCATTTTTATCAATAAAATATAGTATTTGAAAATATTTATTTTATTTACAAAAATACATAGACAAAAAAGACACTTATTTTTCATTACAAATTGATTGGTCATATTGCATTTAAAATATCAACGCGAGGCACATTTGAAAAGTTTAACATCTCAAATAGAAATTTGTATGCACTAATCAATGCCTCCGCTCATTCACTGGTTCCACATTTGGAAGTTGCTGTTAAACTATTGGGATTCGGAAGATAACTAAGATATTATGACACAGAGCAGCTTTAAGCTTATAATTTTCAATGTATGTAATAGGATATACACATATTTTATTTAAATATAAAACACCTAAGTAATAAAAATATGTTCATACCTACACATCTAAAACTAAAGGCACAACAGATTTTTATTGAAAACAACTCAATTACATTCATTTGTAAGGGTTGTTTCTGTCATAAATACAAATCAACAAAAATGACTGTTTACAACTAATGATATTCATTCATAAGCTGAACCTTACTATCTAATATATGGCATGCTTTAGTACATTTGTAATAGGAAACACAAACAATCATTAAAGAGCTTCTCATTAAATACTGATATATTGAAATTGATAAATAATTCGAGATGTTTTGTTCATTTCTTTGTATCTAATTAGTTTTCTGGTATCGACGGTAACTGTCCGGCTATCGTGCATGAACGGCAACAGAACCTGCAATATTGGACCATTATTAATACTTTTCACACAACACTCAGCATTAATATTGCTTACTTTGCATAATATACATGTTGGCAATAATGAGCGATGACGATAAGCTCGCAGTTGGCAAAGTATGGATTGTCTGTGCAATTTGGATTGATGTAAAGACCTGTTGGAAAATAATCAATTATTAAAATACATTGGGAAACTAGTGATTTATAATATTACCTTCGACATTAACAGTAACACTAGAATATGCGGAACTGTATTCATTCCTAGCTTCACATTTATATTCACCAGAGTCCGTCGAGTTGGCCCTGCTTATTGTCAACCGGTGATTTTCTAAACAAAATTTATATTTATTAAAAACAGTTAAGTAAAACAATTTTTTTTTTTTTTACCTGAAATGAGAATTCGTTCATTGGTAATGAGAGGGTAACCGTCTTTGTACCAAGTTACTACTGGAATGGGATATCCATCAACAACACATAACAGTGAGATATCTGATCCCACAGGGAATACACTTCTCTCTTGACTAATATTTACTGACACGGGAACTGAAAACATAAATATTACAAATCAAATACTATGTTAACTAAGAATATGCATAATTAGTTTTATTCAAAACATCCAACACCAAGAGTTAATAAAACAAAATTGAGTATAGGTATACTTACTGGAGCTATTAATGAAAAACCAATTACCTGAATAGACTTGAATAGGTCTTTGAGGCGAGGCAGGTACTATTTGTGGAGAAGGTGATGTTTGGTAGTACGTTCTCGGTGTAACAATCACCGGGCCTTGTGGAGATTGTACCAAGAAACGAGAATATTTTTCATATTCTGGACCATCAGAGTTTACCGGCTTGGTAGCTTGTACCAAGATTGAGAAAGAACCAGGCTTTCCGAGACCGTTGTAAGCCTGGCAAGTGTATTCTCCCAAATCAGACAGTTGCAAAGAGCGAATGAGCAGAGAATTGTCTCTTCTGCGCTCATATTGCTGACTGTCGATTGGCAACATGGTTTCTCCGTGCCACCATTGAACAGTCGGTGAAGGCCAACCGTAAGCATAACATCTGAGAACCAGTGGACTGTTGAGAGTTCCAACAATGTAAGGGTCTCCAGGTACTACGTTTGCAGGATGCGGAGTTGGATCTACATATATTGTGCACATGCAATGGTTAGTCACAAAGTAAATATTAATTCAAACAATATTAATAATTCATCTCAAAACCTCCATCTCAATTAAGAACTAATATTATTTTATACAACAAGGAGTTAAATACTTTTTCCTCCACCAAATGTGAAATAATTGTCAGTGCATACTGATTAAATCAACCATAAATACCATTGACTTGAAGATTGAATTCTCTTTGAACTGGAGCTCCGACTCCATTTTCAGCCAAGCAAATATAAACACCGGAATCGTTTCTATATAATGATACAATTTGCAGAGTACCATCTGTGAGGATTCTATGTCTTCCAAGGGTGCCATCAATCTAAACATTTATCGATGATTGTAAATTCATTCATCTATATATTTCAATTAATTGATTAAAACATACTGTTATTGATCCTTTCCTCCATGTTATCGTAGGAGCGGGGATACCATATACCAAACATCTCAAAGTCGCTACGCCACCTTCTTCAACGATTACTTCTGGTTCTTCTTCAGTGTCTTCGATGCGTGGTGGTTCAGCTGTAAAATATTAATATGCATCGAAAGAAGATATTTAATAATACTATTTAATTCAATTTACCTCCAGGAGCATATATGCTTGTAGGTGCATAAGTATAAGCTGGTAACAAATGAGAAACTGGCTGCAAACATACCATACTGCATCCAGATTTACAACATTTCAAATCACTGGTACAGTCTGCATCAGTGTTGCAAGTCCTATCACATCTTTGATCAGAATTTATACCATTATAATCTTCATCCGAATTACCTGGACATTGACCAGGCTTATTATCTGCAATTTTTAATCAATTTAGTACTAATTATTAAATATATAATTTATTGCAAAGCAACTGACCGAGTCGACAAACTGCATTGAATTTAGTTTCTCTAGTATCGGGATCTCTCTCATAGTCAACCGCACAACGAGAGCCTGCTGCACAATGAGCATCTTGGCATGGATCGTTACAATCACACACTTCACATCCATTTGTTTCAACATACTTTCTCTGACCATAAGGACATCTCAAAGATAAGCAGTGTTGTCTAAATCTCTCGCATGGATCCTGTCCAATGGTTGATGGTACTTCGTCTTCTTTAAATCTCGTATCCACATCGATTTCATTGGAAGCTGTGAAATAATAATTATTAAATTATTATTTGAAAATACAATTACAATGCTTTTGTGCATTGATAGTATTATTTTTGAAGTTTGAAACAAGAATTTAATAGTATATATCAGAAGTGGTGCAGTGGTGCTTAAATATAAAATTGTGCAATATTTGTGCAGCGTGCCCTTGTGCTCAAAGCGGTTTTGATAACTACATCTGACTTACAATTGAAGCATCTTTCCATACACGATCTATGAGTCATAAAGTTGTTATTGTTTCCATTACATCCTGAATAGAAGAATGCTCTACAATTACCTATAGCATCGTCATAATACCACCTAATATAGTAATCTTCCGAACATGTTCCAATGTCAACAGGTTGGTTACATATTTCTGATATTAAGGTTAAGATGTTACAATCATTTTGAGGGGTATTCCATCATAACAATCAACCTGATTAAACATACCTTGCTCAGTTTCAGCGGTGTTATCTGGTACTGGTTCTTGTCGTTGTAAACATACAATCCTACATTCGGAGACACTTGAGAATCTATTTGGACCACCGTCGCATCCTCCCCATTCGAATTCTAGACATTGCTGTTGCTGCTCATCAAAATAGAACTTACGATAATTGCCTGTACATGAACCTGAATCTCGCGGATATCTGCATACGTCTGTAATTTATATTACACGGAGAAAGTAGTATGAATCATTATGATAAATTTCTTAAAACTTCAAGTTGATCTTACCGACACTTCGGAACCGTCCACACTGTCTTTCACATTGTTCTTCTGATACATATCGGTTAACATTTCCACCACATCCTGTGTAGATGAAGCTCTGACATCTTCCAGTATTAGGATCATAAAACCATAGGGGAATTTGTTCTTGGCAATTTCCAGGACTCATCGGAGCTTCGCATTTTTCATTTAGAACATCGGGAGTCATCTAAAAATAGTTAGGCATAATTATCTCCCCTCTGCTGACTTAAATTATAAAAATAAAAGATTTACTGGTGATGCTGGGGCAATTGCATTTGGATCAACTTCGGGTTCACTGGGACCTTGTTTGCATCTCTGCTCACATTCATCTCGTGAGTTGAATCTTGAATTGTTTTGAAAATTAATGTGTCACTTAATTTAATTATGTGTATTTAAAAACATACCTATTGTTGTTTCCTTGGCATCCACCATATGCAAATTGACTACAAGAATCAGTATTTTTATCATAGAAATACTGTTTATAAGATCCAGAGCAAGGCCCGACAGCCATCGGAAGTTGACAAATATCTTATATAAACATAATAAAATATGTAAAAAATTTCATAAATGATTATTGAATAGTGTAATTAATATACCTTGCACTTGAGAGCATTGAGCTTCACATTCATCTCTTTCAGCAAAGTTGTTTTGATTGCCGCCACATCCACCATAAATGAACTGTTTGCACACGCCGTCCACACTATCGTAATGCCAATGTGGCAAAGATGCCCGACACGGACCAACCTCAGATGGTAAGAAACAATATTCTGAAATAAAAATAAAATCATAATTATCCATATTAAGATGTATAATTATGACATTTAATTGTCTATAATATATTTTTACCTGATCTAAATGGCTCTGTTGGTGGAGCGACTGTAACTGATTTTTCTTGGCATCGTAATTCACATTCTTGTTCAGTTGGGAAATTATTATTATTACCGCCACATCCTCCGTAATAGAATTGATGACATCTTAAACATAACAACATTACTTTTATGCAACGGTTCTTTGCAATAGATATAAATACCTCTTTTCTGCAGAATTATAGAACCATCTCGGTCGATAATTATCACAGTCACCAGTAACAGATGGTAAAGTGCATATATCTTCAGCTGTGGGATAAAAACAACACATATAAGTAATTATTATACAAGTAATTTACAGTATTTACATTCAAATAAAAATTATACAAGTAATTTACAGCATTCACATTCAAATACTCACCAACTACTTTAGGACAATTTTGATCGCATTCAGCCTCGCTATCAAACTGATTAGTATTTCCATCACATCCGGTGAAGTAGAATGGCATGCACCTATTCTCGCCACGGTCAAAGAACCATTTTGGTATTTGTTCAGAACAATTACCAGCGGCTCGTGGCAGCAGACACTTATCTACATTTAGTAAAAAACCAACACCATTACATGCAAATCACATACTGACAAAAAAAATAGAAGATAGATATATATACAGGTGGACATAAATTAACTGAGAATGTTTAAAGGGGTTGTAGAGTATCGCAAATATAAGCGAAACAAAAAATGTAATATTTTGTTACTTCATAAAAAATATTAATTAAAGACACAATACACACTTAACAGTTTCTACTGAGTAGTTCACAGAAACAGCTAATATCAAGATAGTGGCGATTCCAAAATCACTATTATTTTTATCACGCTTATTCTTGCGATATCCTACCACCCCTTAAAATATTCTCAGTTCAAGTCCACCCTATATAGAAGCATTTCCAAATACAGTATTGGGGAAAAAAGTGTTAGTCAAATATAATAAGTCAAGATGCATCAACTAGGAAAATCATTATTGGTATTTTTGACTACATTCATAAAAAAAAAACTACATTAAATAAACATTCACTTCCTGACCCTTCATTTTTCCAGGAGTATCACATTTCTGTATACAGGCAGATTCTGATGTAAATCTGTTGCTGTTTCCTTCACATCCGCCCCAAATGAAAGATTGGCAGCCTCCACTATTGGTATCATATGCCCATCGTGTATAGTTTCCTGCACAAGAGCCCCGTTCGATGGACTGGTTACATTGATCTTCTGATAAAATCAAAAATTTTAAAATATTTCTATTCTTTCTGTAAGTATGTAACTTTATTAAAAAAAAATACCTGGTTCAACAGTCGGTTCACAAATCTTTTGACAAGCTTCTCTAGTCTGAAATTTATTATTATTACCCAGACACCCTCCATAAATGAATTGACCACATTGTTTTCGTTCACTATCGTAATACCACATTGGATAATAGCTGTCACAAGGTCCTTTAACCTTTGGAAGCATGCAAGCATCTGAAAGTATATTCAAAATTGATTTAAAGGTTTCTTATTTATATAATAAATGCTAACCTTTTCCTTGCGGTTCAACACAAACATCTTTGCATTCCTCTTGAGTTTTGAATCTATTTCCGTTTCCGTCACAGCCTCCATACCAGAATCGAGAACAACCACCATATTCCATATCGAAGAACCATTTGACTGTGTAATTTCTGCAAGATCCGCGATCTTTTTCTATGGCACATGATGCTGAAAGTAAATCAATTCAAATTAGATTATATCTATTGTAAAGCCTAAACTAATAGAAACAAAATATAATACCTTGTAAGTTGGGTGGTTTGTCAACACATCCTAAAAAGTCTTCTCCGATAGCTTCTGAAACACCATCTGGACAACAACCATACTTGCTAGCAGCACAGTCGCATCCTGCAGAAGAAGGCCCAGCTGCTGCAGTTTGTCCATCAGAACAACATCCGAATTCTGATTCTGAACAACTACAACCTTGTTGACGGGGACCTTTAGCAATACGTTTTCCATCAGGACAACATCCGAATTGGTATGTGTAACATGGACATCCCTCGTAATTAGGCCCAAGAGCTGGTGTGTATCTAAAATATTAAAATCATTTGTATTTATATCTCTCCAGTTAGTATCTAAATTGAAGGTATTAAATTACCTGTTTGGACAACAGCCATGAGAAGTATGCTGGCAGCCACATCCTTCATTATTGTGACCACGTGCAACTGTTTGATTGTCAGGACAGCAACCGTATGGCGACCATTGACATCCACAACCTTTAAAACAATAATCATGGTATACATCATATTAAATTTAAAAAAAAAGCAATTACCTTCAAAGTCTGGTCCCCGTGCAGAGACAATGTTATCAGGACAACATCCGTAAGGTTGACTAAGACAACAACCTTCACCGAGAGGTCCGTGCGATGGAGTTTTGAGATCAGGACAGCATCCAAATGTAGTTGAATTGCATCCCATTTCACAACCTTCATATTTAGGTCCAGTTGCTTAAATTCATAAGAAGATAAATTAGGTTGTGGCAAATATTTACATATTTGAATAATATAAATACCTGGGGTTTTTTCATCGGGACAACATCCATGTTTAGAGGCCGAACAGGGGCAACCTGCTTTTTTGGGACCTTCTGCTGGTGTTTTTCCATCATCACAACATCCATGTTTAGTTTTTTTGCAGTTGATCGGTTCTATTTAATTAAACATACATATCAAATTACATTTTACTTATCAATATGATATTTATATGAATTTTTACTTTGATTTTCTGGGCAACCCTTCTTTTTAGGACCTTTAGCCTCTGTCTGACCATCGGCACAGCAGCCATATCTGAAAAGGATGAATACAACTGTATACTATATTTTATTCCGTAAACAATTGACATACTTTGACTTAGTGCAAGCTGGTGGTGGCGGTGGACATCCTTCCTCATTGTTTCCTTCAGCGGGTGTTTCATTATCTTGACAACATCCAAACAGGGTTTCGTTACAAGCGACTTTAGGACAACCTTTATTATTAGGACCTTCAGCAGGCGATAATCCATCTGGACAGCAACCGTGTTTGGTGTCATTACATGTTTCAGGAGTGGGACATCCTGAAATAAAAATCATGTTTTATAAGTACATATTAATCTTGTTGTATTTTATTGAGACAAACTCTATAATACCTTGTTCAAATGGTCCGGTAGCTGTAGTTTTATTATCTGGACAGCAACCGAATTCAGACTTAAGACAATATGATTTCTTCTTAGGTCTCTTCTTGCATTTACGTGTGGTTTCTTGAGTAATAGCCCCAATAGTTGTCCAGCCCCATGAACCTTAAACAAATATGTTTTATCAATCACAAAGTATAGATGAAAATTCTAATATGTAATTCTATTAAAAAAAAATACTGGTGCTTGATTCTGATGACTCTTCAGTTGAAAATTCTGTACTACTTTCTGTTGAAACTTCAGATGAACTCTCAGTGATCTCTGTACTTGACTCCACAGTAGATGAGCTTTCATCGGTAGAAGATTCGATTGTGCCTATAATAGATGGTAAATTTGTTAGAAAACAAAGAATTGTGATGTATATTCCAATATATATTTACTACTGTCAGTAGAAGTGAAATCGATTGAGGATGAATCTGTAGAAAATTCCGTTGATGAAGAAGATTCCTCAGTTGAATAAGTTGATGCATCTGTAGATGACTCAGTCGATAATTCAGTTGATAATTCTGTGGATGAATCGGTAGATGATTCACTGGAACTGTCGGTAGAGCTTTCAGTTGAAATTGATGATGAATCAGTAGAAGCTAAATAAGAATTCATGGAAATATTATTTTTAATACAGATAAAATTGCTAATTTTTAATTTTCTCACCTTCAGTAGTTGAGCTTGCAATATCATCTGTAGATTCTTCATCATCAAAATGACCAACCTCATCAATAGGTGGTAGAGTATCACCAATCTCTTCTGTAGTTGTTGCTAAAATAATAGAATATGTTGAAGATATTATATTCAGACAAAATATATAAATAAATATTTACCAGCACTGGTTTGTGTTTCTGTTGTCGAAATATCAGTTGTTGCTTCAGTTGTGGAAATATCAGTTGTTCCTTCTGAACTTGATAAATCTGTAGTCGTGAATTCTGTAGTAGAATCATCAGTGCTACTTGTAAAATCAGTACTGCTTGAAGAGTCAGTACTTGATGATGAATCTGTACTGCTTGAAGACTCGGTACTTGAAGATGAATCTGTACTACTCGCGACATCTGTGCTTGATGGTGAATCAGTGCTACTTGAGGATTCGGTACTTGAAGACAAATCTGTGCTACTCGAGATATCGGTGCTTGATGATGAATCAGTACTAACAGAGGAATCAGTACTTGAATCTGTGCTTGCATCCGATGAAGATGAAATGCCAGAATCAGTAGAAGATTCAATGGTGCTACTAAATATTGCTTCTTCAGTGGAAGATGTCCAATCGGTACTATCAGATGATGAGACACTTGTGAAATCTGCAATGAATAAAAAAATCATTTCAACAAATAAGTATAATAAATGAAGAATATGTAGTTTTGTAATAAAATTAAGCACCTGTTGAAACTGACTCGGTTGTTTCTGTTATTTCTCCTGAACCTGTTTCATCCGTTATATCGGTCGCAGATGTATATTTTGTGGAAATAAAGTCACCTGAACCCTCTGTAATAAAACATATGACAAGATACAATGCAATATTATATAAAATATTAATTAATTATACCAGTTAAATCAGTCAAATCGGAAGATGTATAATCGGTTAAGCCAAGGGTGGGTCCATCACTCATCATCATATCATCAATTGTAGATTCTGTGTTATCTGACTCCTCGAACTAAAATATTTATCAGTATAAATAATCCTATTAAGAACAATAATAATTTGATTAATATTACAAACCAGAGATTCTGTAGTAGATTCATCATCGTTATCTTCTTCATCACACCACTCCTCTTCATCTTCATAATCTGTGGGTTGTGTGGATCCAACTTCTAATGGTAAAACTTCATCTAAAATGTTTTTGTTTAAGACATGTGGTTCATAAAACATATAAAGTTTTTTAAAATTATAATACTACCTTCAGAGCAAGGATGAGTGTTACAACTTTGAAGGGACAAGAGGATATTTTCTTCCTCACATTTAGTAATTGCGACAGTTTTATTATCTTTAAGGCAGAGTACTTTCCTCTCTTGATCGCCACCGCCGCAAGATTTTGAACACTGAAAAGAATTGAAAACTGAAAGTTAATTATTATTCAAATAATTTATAAATAGAGAAAATTCAACTTACTTTAGACCAAGAGGAAGCGAACCACTCAGCTGGACAATCTTCTTTTTCAAGTTTACAAGATCTAGTATCATTATATTTCTCCTCAGGTTTGCAACGCTCATCAACAACTTTCTGAAGCTGGTCACCATTGAACATTCCACAGAAAACTCTTCGTGACTGAACTCCATCTCCACATTTGCCTGAACACTGCCAAAATACTTATAAGTTATACTAAGGGGTTTACTTATACCATATCTCGTATTGATTTTGTCTTATACCTTGCTCCACTGACTGGCATACCACTGAACATCACAAGCAGGTAAACTAGCCGGATCACATTCTTCTTGGAGAACAGGTTCAGGATGATTGGAACAAAATGATGAAGGGAAAACTTCACCTTTTTTAGTTGCACAATGAGCTGATCTTGTTTTCACTTTAGAAATGCAAGAATCACACTGAAACAACAGTTATTTAATTAAATTTTCTCACCGGGATATGATCAATATATACATACCCCGCTCCAGTCTGAAACTACCCAGTCAACACCTTCGCACGGATGTAAGAAACATGATTGTTGGCTTTCTGGTTTTTCTTCATTACAATGTGCATCATCTAATATTTCAATTTGTTCATCTATTTTTCTATAACATCTTACTGATCTTCGCTGTTTGCCTTCTCCACAAAGTTTATCACACTAAGATTTATGAAATTTATTATAAAACATATTTCATCAAATATAGTCGATGTTGTTTTACAACTTACAGGAGTCCACGGGCCGACATGCCATAGTGGACAATTGCTAACATCTTCATTACATTTTTGGTGAATAGCTGGTTTAGGTCCTAGTAGTTGGAAGCATTCATCATCATCAACCACCGATGGCAAGCTAGAAATGCAATATAAGTATTATTAAATTAATTTATTTAATTGTATTTCCATCGGAATCATATCCAAACCCTTGGGTAACAATTTTCTGACAAGAAATCTGTCTGGACTGTGATCCGCTTTGTCCACATGGTGCGCTACATTCTCCCCAAGGTCCCTCGACCCACCGCGGAGGACATGCAATATTGGCACACGATTGATTGGTAACCGGCATTAGATTTCGATCGCAAAGGTTTTCACTCACAGGAGTCAACTCGTGTCTCGATGCACATGACACATTTCGAACCTGATATCCTTTATATAAAAATGTATTATTATGTTATTAATACATTTCAAAATAAAAATCATTTATTTTTTAAATAATCGAAAATGTACCTCCACCACATGAAGCTGAACAGGGACTGAAGGAATCGTGAACCCAAGCATATTCATCATCTACATTTTGAGATATTCCTTTGGGCATGCTGTATTCATATTGAATTCCAACATTCGTTCCTTGGTATAGAAGCTAAAAAAATGTACACTATGTAGTAACAAATTTTATTTGAAAAAAATCTATTACATACCACTAAGTAGATCGGTTCCGATGTTGGTCCGAGACATTTAATAGAGTCGGGAGCAGCAAATCCTTGCGATTTTCTTTCATAATGCCAAATTCCACCGGCAAATGTAAGTGCCTTAGAAAAATCAATTTTCCAGTTTCCATTCAAAAAATATTCACCTTGCTGATTTCTCAAAGCTGGAATACACACAGTAAATTGTTAGTAAATATTCGAATTAATAACTAGTATTAAGATTACCTAGATAGTTATTTGATGGTTGTCTTTCTTTGATAACAATATTGGTTGCTCCTTGGGGAATCAGAAGAACATCATTGTACCCTAATACATAACATGTTATATTTTTGCAACTTAAATATAATTCAATCTCATATTATGTTTCATATCTTACCAACAATCAAGTCGTTGTTGGTGTAAACTCCGTCTAATGTAGAACAAGTAGACCCATCTCCTCCACACACTCTACATTTGTCTTCTTTGGCATCGGATCCTAACATCAGATCACACCCAACATGCTAAAAATTTAAACAATTGATCTAAAAATGTATTGCAAACATTTTTATATCATTCAATCATGCATAAAAACTTACTAAACACTCTCCGTCTACACAAACATCAAGAGTTTCATCATTGCACGGAGTACCGTCAGTGACTTTGTTGTTGTGTCTATAATAGAATCTCTCTCTTCGTGGCATACAATTCAACTCACATTGCTTCGGAGCCTTTGTGTATGGCACCCATCTGAAATAATATACAATTATTAAATATCCGCTGCAGTTGTGTATAAATTAGTGTATACTAACTCATATTTTTTCCCTTCAAAAGGTGTATCGTCAAATGCAGCACATTGTTCTGATCTGAAATCCACACCGCCTCCTGGACAATCCTAAAATGTAAGTAGCACATAGTAAAATTATCTTTAATAATGGGAATTGTGTTTTATATTACTTGAGTGTTGCACGAGAAATACTTTTTGTCACCGCCCCAGCATCTCGGTCTACCGTCCGGACTAAAATATAAAAAAAATATGAATAATTATGGTAATTTACAATTTATTTATTTTATTAAAATACCTTATTTCTCCACAGCGTCTGGTTTGTGAAGCGACTCCACCACCGCAGGTTCTGGAACAAGGTGACGGTGAACTCCAAGGCCCCCATCCGGCACCGTTTCCTTCTCCTCCGGGAACAACATACGCACCGGGTAAGTAAAGCTCTGCTCCATTTTGCCTCTTATGCCTTATTCGAGATATCGTATCCTAATTTATATTAAAATATAAATACAATGTTGAAAAGGTGCAGACAAGTATGTTTTGATAGATGTAAACGTGCAAAGGCGATAAGGGTGCAAGTCACGTAATACATTATTGCAGGTTGTCTGGGTGAACAACCTGTAATTATTTTTTATTATTTATTACAAAGAAAGCAATTGCAAGACGCCTCGCCCCGATCATATTAATTATTTTCGATATTAATCGATTATAATTAATATGATTACGGCCTCCTTTGAAGTATTTATTATTTTTTATTTCAATTCGTACTCACATTGATATTCCTGGCTGCTGTTGACGAAGAGAATATTCCTATAGCCACCAGTGCCGCGACGATAAATCTGGAACAATTCAATAAAAACAATATCAAATAAACAATACGATTAACAAAATTGACACTCGATTTATTAAAACTCGTTTATCAATCGTCAGCGAATGCTTTATGAACGTCAATGCCTTTAAATTAGTCATTGAAACCTGTCCACGGGTAAATCTTCCATATTTATATTTGTGTAGTATCACTAAACCCAAGTCGTGTTCTTTTTTTATTTATTTATTTATATTGTCACGGATGACTAGGACCTGGTCTTCCTCCCACATAATAAATAGTGTTCATTCAAGTACTTAAAAACCCGTTTTTCTAAACGAACATCCCATCACCTCGAGGATGATCTTTTTAATACAAATGTATTCCTTTCCCATGTGTTAATTGTGTATTCAGTGTCTAAAAAATATATATACCTACTAATTGACGGCAGATCACAATCACAGTTCACCTTTATGCAATTGAGATCAAAGATAAATTAGTTAAATACAGACTCGGTTAAACAAATATCGGAATAAATCAAATAACGAGATTTATCGAGCGATTATCTCGAGAAAACCAGCATTTAGTTCTTTATAAACTGTTATTAGATGCTTGCAGTACAAATACTTCAATTCAATGTTTTTTTATTATTATTTAAGTGCGTTTATTCATTTCTTCATTTGTTTATATGAATACTGATTTCTATAAGTATTTTTTTTTATCAACCTAATCGTTAATATATTTTACGGACGGCTCTGTTTATATTCTGGATATATGCAAATATGTTGTTTTTTTTATGTGTAATTTTATACTCCATTTAGACTTCTTTATTATTTGATTCTTTTAATAACTGGTCGCTTCACTTTAAATATATAAAATTTATTCAATTTTCACATAAATATTAATAACTATTTGCTGTAAAAATATTCATAACATTCAATAACATTCGTTAGTCTTAAGTTAATTAGTCTTTGGCCGTGTTTTAAGTTCGATTTTGACTCCACAAAGATAATATATTATTTATAAAATATACTAATATTTGGTCCTTGAAGCAAGACATACGAGAGAAAAGGGTTAAATTTTTGTTAGCAAATTAAAATAATGAGCATTATTTAGAATTAAAACACCATAAAACTTTAATTACAGTTTAAGGAATACAATTCAAAGGATTAGAGGTGCCGATAATACTTTGAAAAACGTCCAAAATATGATGAATTTGTCAACAAATCTTTCGTATTAGGTGCTGCTTTACCGCTCGTACTGTTTATCTGTCACTTGTCGATCTTTCTAATAACCGTCTTTCACTTAATATGGCATAGATATAAACATTAGATATCGTATTGCATATAAATAACTCTTCTCTCCTATTCGATAAAAGTAGTGTGTCTCCCTCACTCAACACATTTCTAGTGATCCCTGAGAGTGGTTGTGACAATGATATTGCTCTTCTTAGATTGAGCTCAAAGGTGATACTCTATGGTAAATATTTATCATATTCTATCCTTTTTCATACGAGTAAAAATAACCCGCACAGTGTCCAGTGCACCCACTTATCCGAATACTGGTTATTAACCACAGATATAAACATAAGATCGTGTAGCCCGTGTATTGTTGCACCTATTCGATAAAGGCATAAGTGTGTCTCCCTCACTCAACACATTTCTAGTGACCTCTGAGAGTGTCTGTGACAATACTTTGGCGATGAAATCGCAATAATATTTTGAACATGTCAAAGAAATAGTCTTAGACAAAAGTATATACAATATTGAAACGTCAGTTGAAAAACGCATGTTTAAATTCGGTTATATTATTATCAGGTTCCACAAGTGTGAAGACTGTAGAGTAAACATCCACAAACGCGTCTAATTGGTCAATATGCCCTTAAAGTTACCTACTCGCATAGATATAAACATTAGATATCGCGTTGCATATAAATAATTCGTAAAGCCCGTGTATTGTTGCACTCTTCTCTCCTATTCGATAAAGGCATAAGTGTGTCTCCCTCACTCAACACATTTCTAGTGACCACTGAGAGTGTCTGTGACAATACTTTGGCGATGAAATCGCAATAATATTTTGAACATGTCAAAGAAATAGTCTTAGACAAAAGTATATACAATATTGAAACGTCAGTTGAAAAAACGCATGTTTAAATTCGGTTATATTATTATCAGGTACCACAAGTGTGAAGACTGTAGAGTAAACATCCACAAACGCGTCTAATTGGTCAACATGCCCTTAAAGTTACCTACTCGCATAGATATAAACATTAGATATCGCGTTGCATATAAATAATTCGTGTAGCCCGTGAATTGTTGCACTCTTTTCTCCTATTCGATAAAGGCATAAGTGTGTCTCCCTCACTCAACACATTTCTAGTGACCACTGAGAGTGGTTGTGACAATACTTTAAACATGTTAAAGAAGTAGTGTTTGGTAAAGAAGTGAGCCTAGATGTATTTGAGTGTATGTTTGAGTCCATATGACATGTAGTAACAATGCATTTACCCATTTTACTGTGAAATATAACTGAAGATATGAGGAGACATGTTTACAGTATAATGTTTGCCAGGTAACTCATGTTTTTGGCCACTTGATCCACTTGAACTAAACACGCATTTAGCCACTCATGCGATATCTTATGTTTATATCTATGCCTTTCCCAAGCTAACCCGAGCAACTCATCGACCAGATAATGTAGACACGTTGAATAGTCTTCAAGTCTTATATATTTTATTTAAATGATATAATTCCTTTGTATGTTCCGATTGTTTGTGTGGACCTCCCGCCGCGGTGTTCACGCCCACATTCACGGTTCTTTTAACTATTACATTCTCCATACATTACAATAACCATCGAGTAATTAATGGCTATGTTATAATCAAAGCATTCTTCATTTACTTATTTTATTTATTTATTTATTCATTTAATACTTAAATCGTAAATTTTGCAGAGCAAATGCCTCGGAGGCGATATATTTTCTTCTGCCAACTGTCAAAATTTGTCACACGCTTAACTATGTTACGATAATCACAGCAGCTTGTGATATAAATTAAAATTAAATATTTAATGCATTATATTAACAAAGAACTCATTAGTGTGTTAATAACTTTTTTATTGTGTATTAAATTAGTAGTTTTAAGATTGTCGATATGTATGAATCAATTTTTTCCATATGGCAACTCTGTTGAAGAATCATAACCAAACGCCGAGAGGATTAAAAGTAGGTTTTTAATTGCTCACAATTGTAGAGCACTGCGCAGCTTATTCGGTAAAATGTATTATTTCGGATATTGACAGAACAATCTTATAACATAACAATATTTATATTTGTTGAAATTTGCATTCAACTTTATAGTTTGTCCGGTGAATATAATAATTGATGTATGATAAGTGTAGATATATATAATATAATGTTTTGTGTAAATATCAGACAGTTGATATAAAATAATAAAGGATCGTTGCAGAGCTCGAATACGTAAAAACACTTCATTACACCCACTTGGACTAAGTCTAGGTTGCATGTAGAAAGAGCAAACATTAGTGTATAATCAAAATGCCAAGAAGAACCCTTTTCAAATCGGCTTCTTAAAAATTACAGGCGCTTTCAAAAAGGGCATTAGGCGGAAAATAATTATATTGCAAAGTACAGGGTGATTCAAAAGATTGTGTGAAACGATACCACCGATATATTAGCAGGCCATACAACTGGATGTATAAATATCAAGATGGCGGACCATGCAGATGAATTTAACAGAGGCAACACTAATTGACTCACTCAGACTCGTATATCTATCATATCACATCAGAAGCTTATTTATAAATATACGTATTATGTGAAAATTTATAATAATGTCTTATTAAAATAAAATATAATATGGCATATTAATAATAAATGAAAGCCAAACTTATATTATTATTATATATAATATTATTTTATATATATATATATATATATATATATATATATATATATATATATATATATAAATATTATGCAGACTGATATTAAATTGATTAATTAATTTATTTAATATCAAAATAGCATTTAAACTTCCGCCCCCTACGTCTGCTAATATGTTTGCATAAAAAATATTAATTCTAATAATAAATTTCTTCTTTACTTAATAATAAATTGACAATTTGTAGATACATTTTTGTGTTAATAATAAACCATCTTATTGTTGTTTCTAATTAAGGTTTCTCTTCATTTTTATAAATTGATTGATCGGTTATTACAACTTGGAGATCGGGAATAATAGTAATAAAATCCCAATCGATCATGTTTACTCTGAATTCCTTGATTATAAGGTGGTAAATGAATGAACTTGTATCTATAGAAGTGTCATGCGTATTGTTTTCATACATTGGAACGTGGTCGACACTGCTACATGCGCATAATATATACATACTTCACACATACTTGCAAATAATTTAGTCCCTAAAATCCGACACGCTTTGTTCTTGAATATATCGAGCATTTTTAAATGGCGCATATTAAATGAAAGATGTTATTTGAAAGATCGACAAGTGACAGATAAAAAGTACGAGAGGTAGAAACATTCGTTGATAAATTCATCATGTTTTTGACGTTTTTCAAAGTATTATTGGCACCTCGATCGATCGTCTTGGTCCAGGTTTAATATGGTTTTCTGTATTGTAAGGTAAATACTGAGGTGTTTATTAACTAGTAATAGTTAAGATCACCGACATACAATTAATTAACACGTTGTTGTGTCAAAAAAGCCCCCTCCTTAAATAAATAAATAATTGTAAAATTCTTGTAAAATTAATAAGTAATATCGCAAACATATTTGTTTAAATAATAAGTTAATTGATTAGGTTACCTTCGTAAGCGATAAAGAAAGTCGCTCTATATTGATCCGAAATAATTATAATAATTTTATGTTTTATTAGTACGCATTTGTCAGTTTAGTATATTTTATTGAATAAATCTTTGATTAATTTTCTGCATGTAAATAATACGCCTTTATCTGCTTCATAATAACTTGTTGATGGATTCCAAAATCTACATTAGCAGAATAAAAAAAATATACGAGGAAGGTTCTGTCGGTGCCCCGGAGGCTTTCGACGGGTTTGTTGCCCTTTCTTTTATAAAATATTACGTGTTATTATTGTAACAACTTTATAATGTTGTAATAATAATATATGGCGGATGCGCGATATGTTATTTCAGCAGGCGACTTTAATGAGCATTCATAAATATAGAATTACTCCATTGCATTTTCACACACGATATCGCATCACAACACTAATTACAACTGGAATTCACACATTGCATTGATAATATTAATTAATTAATTATGTGATTAAATCATTAACTGACCTTTTGTTGTATTTAATATTTTTTTCATAAATTACCACGCATTTATTAATACAAATTTACTCAAATGTCAAAACTTTAAGCATGCTCGCAGGTGAAATAACTTATAAAAGGTCGTGTTTAGTAACACCGCATTACGGTATGACCAATCACAGCCGTTTGCGGTAAATTGGTTCACCTAAATGGGTATATAAAGTTGAAATTTGTTCTTAAAATATATTGTGCAAAGTGTGTATGATTGTTTTTAGTATATTGTAGGTTGTGGCGTGATAATATTATACATATAAACGGTTCTGATTGGACACACCGCAAAATCACTAATTTATCAGTCATAATTATTCTATTTCTCATGTTTGTAGAGGAAATGTAAAATTTTAAACTTGCCCAAAGGCAGGATCGCTCACAAAATGGTCGTAATTTTTCACATCGCATCACTAATTACTGTTTTAAATTATTAAAAAAATATATTTACTCTAAAAATATATGAAAAAAGGAATAAATCCATACAAATCCGTCTCATTCGCTTATCTCATTTAAGCAATTTTACTTTTTATTTGAACAATATGTAAATTATATTATTATTTTCCTCTCTAAAGCTTGGGATTCCTAAACGTAAACGTTCACGGTAAAGACGCTAATAGAGTTGCTTTGCTGTACTTTCAATCGGTTTTTTGTTAGTTAATGCCTCGCCCGAGGCTTAGACGAGGCATTGACTAATAAAAAACCGATCATAATTGTAACTAAGTAACTCTACTATCGTATTTACGGTGACGTATGCCTGTAAATCCATTACTTTATAGCAATGCTAAATTTAAATCACCGCACGTGCTTATAGTTTGGGATTTTCTCTACAAACCAATGAAACAGTGAGTAGGTATATAGATGAATGGTCAATAGTAGTGTAACAATGTAAATATAACGGTGGCTATTTAAAAGTAATGTTTGCAGAACGTGCATGACACGTGCTCATACAAGACACACGTGCTTACGACAAGAAAAGCCTTTACTAACTATATTTATATAAAAATGTGTCTTAAAATAAACGCAAGAAGTATACAGTGTAAGGTTACGTATAGAATAGCAAACGGGGGTAAATGGGCTTCACTGCATTGTGGATTGTATCAACACCACCCATATGAATGCCTCACAACCGGATATATAAATATCAAAATGGCGGACAAAAAGACATGATTGGTCCAGAAGGGAAAACAACCGCGTCTGATTGGTGTAGCCTCTGTCAAACTAATCAGTTCCTTGCTCCGTCCCGATCACTTGTCAGGCCTTCTAATATCGGTGGTGACGACTGTGTACAAGTTTACGATCACTTAAAAATTAGATGGTAGATTTTAATTTAAATGATAAATTGTTCGACTGTAGGGCCAATTTACCTCTATTTGCTATTCAATACAAAGCAATATTTATTTATTTATATACGCCCCGAGGGACTTTTTTTTACAAATTTTTGTTTGTTAAATACAACAACTTGTTAATTCATCATTTTTCGGTGATCTTAACTATTACTAGTTACACGGGTCACCGACTTAATAACCTTAAAATACAAGAAATCAGAGTAAACCTCCTCCTCTCAGCTTTAAACGCTGGTTAAAATAATTACAACGTTTCGGGATTTTTTACATTGACACTAGCTTATAGTTATTATTTTATTAATTTTACTATTTCGAAAAACTCCATACGGATGGCAAATCGAGAGTATGAAATATGTGGCTCAATTCCATAAAGTGAGTAAAATGGTTGAATAAGATAATAATAACAACAACGCATTAATTAATTATCTGCCTAAACTATTACTAGTTTTTATTATGATTTTAATATTTCGAAAAAGTCACATTTTCAAATGAATACTTTTTAACGTTTCATACATTTTGTACACATACAAAGGCAAATCGAGAGTATGAACATCGTAAGTTGTATCTAACTCAAGATGTTCATATTAACACCACGGAACGATCATGTGGCTCAGTTCATATATTAATATATCATACTACAGTACCACTAGAGCATTACGGGAGATCCCAAGTTGCAGTAATGGTAATGCAGCACTCGTCAGTAAATTCTAATACATTAAGAACTATTTTTCTACTCCAATCCTTTTTTATACGCAACAACGTGTTAATTAATTGTCTGTCGGTGATCTTAACTATTACTAGTTACACAGGTCACCGACTTAATAATCAGTATTTACCTTACAATACAGCAAATCAGAGTAAACCTATATCGAGACGATCGATCGGGATTTTATGAATATTATTTTATAATAAAATTTAATTTATTCAGCGGCTTCAGTGTGCGTTCGGGTTGGCTCTAGTGAAAAGCTTTTTCATGGTTAAATGTATTGTTCAAGCTTCTTAAAGACAAATTCCAAACGCCATTGTAGTAATTGTCATGGAGAATTTGTCTTTATATACAATTAAATTTAACGGATTAATACAATATTATCGATCTTTTGAACGTCGACTATTTCCTATAATAATAATCGAACGGTCAGGCTATAAATAAAAATCGTGGCCCATTTCTTTAATATTACTGCCGTATGTGAGAATAACCAAATGTTAAAAGCATTAAATACTTATTTTACGATAGGCGGTGTGAGGTCTGAATTTTGTATAAATATATTGTGTTTATCGATGTATGTATATATATATAAATATATATATATATATATATATATATATATATATATATATATATATAGAGTATATATATATATATATATATATATATATATATGAAAGAGTTATATATATATATATATATATATATATATATATATTTTAATTTAATATTTATTATCGACGAAGGTCGGTCATGATCTTAAAGATGTCCATCATCGAGCCGAACAATCCGAAGTTTAGTGTCTGTGTGTGGTTTTTTTTTTAAATTTAAAAATAAGGCGAAGTGTTGAGTTATGAAGAACCGAGTGCGTTTACACTTGTTTATGAGATTTAGTTAAATTGTTTATTTAGTTAACAGGATTCTGTTATAATCAGATTCACGGTCGGTAGCAACTTGTTCAATGTTAAAGCCGAAAAAAGTATTTATTGACACCTTTATTAATATGTATTTTAAATAATAATTGTGATTATCCGCCTCACGCAGTCTGAATTGCTGTAAATATTTCGGCGAGACATGGCTCGAACGGTAGACGTTTGTATTGTTAGTGTTGCCTTATAGCCGACAATTTTCGATCTGCATAATAAATTAATTAATATTATAAAATTTTCTATACAAGTTCAGTCTCTAGTCTATTCGTACACACAATACTCACTAACACACTCTTATTACACTATTATATTGAATACGCCCCTTAGTTATATTTTTAAAAAAATCACACAGTCTGAATTCAAGTATTCCTGTTAATATTTCGGTGGGCCATGGCTCTAAAGCCTGTATTCAATTAAATAGTGTAATGAAAGTGTGTTAGTGATTCGTGATAGAGCTGATAGTATTGGTGCGTATACGAATAGAGCTTGGTAGTATTGATGTACACGCATATGCACCGCACGCACACTCTATACATTATTATATTGAATATGGTCTAAAATATCAACATTTCAGTCCCGACCAAAGAGAACGCGAAATCCGTTCGCCGCGAATTGTCAACGAGTTAAAATATTAATTAAATATAGGATTTAGCGTTTTGTTTGGCCAGGCTTTTATTGAAAATCAATCAGTGTTGCCAGGTTCCAATTGAAATCATATGTAGTGCATTATACATATTAATCACTAGTTTGTGTCAAATTTACTGGGTAAATAGGCATAAAAAGCCTTTTTTCTGATTAATATTCAAATAATACTTTGAGTGAAGCATTTTTTAAGTTATGTTTATATTTATACATATATTTTAAATACATAAATTATTTCCTATATCCACAGGAAAATTGTGAAATTTTTAAAACCGTACTAATCACAGACATCTGCGATAAGTTAGGTCTATTTTTTATATTTTATCATCAAACATATCTAATAAATAAAGAGTAAGTTCCTCTTAAAATGTATGATTATTATTATCGGTTGTTAGACTTGAACATCCCCCATTTGTAATATTCTGATGTCCTGGGTGTTCGTGAAAGGTTCATTTCAGTATTGTGCCTCCCCCTACTAGTCTAGTACATGCAGACTTTCCCTCCACAATTTCAACCCCTGAAAAAGCACCCCTGCGTCGTTCTGCTCTCCTGGTAGAAACTGAAAGCCTTACCTGTAAGTCGGGGTCACCGCAACCACCCGGCGACCTTCACTCACAAGATGATTCAGAACAATATATTCATTATATTATTTTAAAAATTACGCCCAATAAGAGCTCACAATCCAGACACACAGTAAAACGTATACATAAACCGTGGCCTTTTATATGTAGTAACTCAAAGTGATTTGCTTCGTACTTTAACGCCCAATAAGAGAGCTCACAATACAGACACACATGGAAATATAAATTTTATTCGTATCGATGATGATGACCGAATTAATATGAGTATTTAATAATTAGTGCTGCTGATGATAATCATATACATATTTGATCAATACCGCTACTGATGACGATTAGTGGAATATTACTATTTTATGAATAGCGCTGGTGATGATGATGCAATGTATATGATTATGTTTTGAATGGTGGTGATGATAGTAATAATGTGTGTGATTGCAAAGTACACAGGGAATCTAATTAGAAATAAGAATAGTGTTAGCTGTGTTGATTGTTCTCAAAATGCGCGTTCTGTAATATCACTTTATGACTTGTCCGAGTGTTGATTTTGCAGCGATATGATTTTTCCTGTGTCGAAGTGTCCATTACTGAGCTTACTTTACTGAAATGGCGTTTTCTGTAGTGTCTCTTTCTCAAACGTTATGGAACCACATACACTATGGCCTTTTATAGGTAATAATTCAAATAAATTGGGTTCTTAATATAAGAAAAGTGGGATTTATTTTATTATAAAATAGTGTTGGATTTAAATAATTTTCATGGTGACTTACTTGTGGAACAGTCTGTTAGAAGCCGGGGTGAATCACCCCCATAATGACGACGAGGGGTGAACAGCCAAGCTCTTTAGAGGGTGGAAACTGTAGGGGAAAATAAGGTACGGAAAAACAGGGCGTTGAAACTCATACCAAATTTAAAATATATAGATGTTGTTTCTTATTTTTATATACCAAATGTAAAATTAATTTAATTGTATTGTAATTTATGATGAAATTACAGTTTGGTGACCCAATCACAGCCGTTTGAAAATTAACTCGCATTAGATTGTGTCTAAAGTTTGACTTTTGTCCTATAAACATAAAAGGGTTAATTAATAAAATAAATTGTGTAATAGTGATAGTGTGTGCATGAGGTGCGTATGTGTGTACACCAATACTACCAAGCTCTGCTCTATTCGTGCACACACGACTCGCTAACACATTCTATAAGCATGTCAAATTTCTTAAATACAAAGGACCGGTGTCTTCATATAGCTAAAATTAGTGAGCTATGTGACAACAGATAATACGAATTTCAAGTCATATACATAAAAATTTTTTGTTTCTTCAAGCTATGTCAAATTTAAAGCCGATCATAGCCGATGTTTAGATTGAAGCCATATTTTGGTGCAGCCGACGTGAGCGACGTTTTCGTCACAAAATGTCACTGGAATTGAGGGGGAAATATAACACGCGTTTTGCTTTAGCTATAGCTATAGCTCATATCAGAGTCAAGATTTGACAGTTTATAACACGAGCTAAATCTCGAAATAATATCGAAATAAAATCGTAAATAGATTCGCGTTGAAGAAATCCGTCCTAAATGGATTTATTAGAATTTTCAAAAAATAGCTCTCATACTTCTGTTTTCATTTGATTTAGTCACGAGTATTAACTTGATTGGTAACTACACGTCTCATTAAATGAGCTTATATATAATAGTTATGCCAATAATACTTGTAAAGACGTCAAAACTATAGCAGGCACAGATGAGATGTAGCACAAAAGAGTTTCGTGTGTCAGCCGCTTGGGGCGCTGCTTCTACCGCCTCGCTAATTAATATTCTTTTACGTGTACTTGTATTAGTAATCGGGCATATTCAAATATAGCATGCCGCTTCTATAGATAAAATTTCATTAATTGCACGAAATCGTACAAATCGACATTTGTCAGTTAACGCATAGTGATAGGTTGAAGCGTGCGGGGGAGGGGGGGCAAGTGGCCAGTGAAAACAAAAGTGAGCCTGTCAACTACTGACACACACATACTATTATGTATTTAAATTTTAGCCAATCGCAAAGCTGAGCAAACGGATTTTTATGTGTTATATTGTGAGTAATCTTCCATTTTGTCATGTCTAAAGTTTCACTTTAGATCTACAAACGCGATTTGATTATAGGTTTATTTTTATGACTTAGAGTCTTTGTGTGGAATACATCAGTCTCATTGCTTAAATTACTACCCTTTTTTAATAATGATGGTTTGTATTGTTGTGGCAGCCCTTGCGGTGGTGGTATTCCAGGTGTTGTGATCGCAGAGGCTCGCTTGCCTCACCTGTGCTTTACCGGTGGCAATGTGCCAGTGCGATACCAGGATCACAGCACAGTGTAAGAGGTGTACTAGACCTGTTTTACCTGGCCACTACTGCGCATGCTCGCCCAATACACCCCACCTTCACCTGACACCACCTTCAGTCCAGTTAGTTACCTTGCAACCCGGCGCAGGGGTGCATGTCACCCTCAGCCACTTTCCATACTAAATATAACAAAGACACACTTTAACGCGTATATAACAATATTTATTCACTAAAAGGATCTTCAAAACTTGACTTTTCGAATATCAACAGAACAATCTTATAATAATATAAACAAAATTAAAACACACACACACACACACACACATATATATATATATATATATATATATATATATATATATATATATATATATA
>JAGTTH010003302.1:0-25823 GCA_022606485.1 Agraylea sexmaculata
CATAAAATTCATCCAGGATGTAATTTTTATTAAAAATTGTTTTACGAAAATATATTCATTTATAAAGTAAATGAACCTAATTGCATTTTTAAAAGTCTATGCCTTGTGTCAAAAAAGTGACAAATGTAAGAAATGAGATTTAGTTATATTTAAGTTTTGACAAAAATGTGTTCCGATGAATTTTAAGCTCAATATACTCCCATTTGCTATTTATTTAATATAATATTGGAATTACAGAGTGTGTGTGCGGTGCTTATACAAATAGATCTGGTGGACAAGCTCTAGTCGGGCAGCTCTATTCGTATACGCACCAATACTATAAACTCTAGCACGACTCACTAACACACTCCCATTACACCACGACCGATAGATATGTACATAGATATAAACATAAGATATCGCATATGTGGCTAATTGCGTGGTTCGTTCAAATGGATCAAGTAGCCAAAAACATGAGTTACCTGGCAAACATTATATTGTAAACATGTCTCTTGATATCTTCAGTTATATTTCACAGTAAAATGGGTAAATGCATTGTTACTACATGTCATATGGACTCAAACATACACTCAAATACATCTTTAAGATGTTTAAAATACTATTGCGTTTTAATCGTTAAAGTATTGTCACAACCACTCTCAGGAGACACGTTTATGCCTTTATTGAATAGGAGAGAAGAGTGCAACAATACACGGGCTACACGACTTAATTATATGCAATGCGATATCTAATGTTTATATCTATGGATATGTATCATTATCTCAATAAGTGACATACATCAAGCGTCCACCAAACCGTCTATATGGTTAATTACCTTCAATAAATTATCTTTACTGGACCGGTGTGTAAACAGGGGTCTATCTCGGCGAGACTGAAAGAATAAATAAAACATATTTAATTACACATTTACTATGAAAACGTTATGTTATGTTAGTCGTGACTAGATGACCGTCTCTTGAAGAGTGAATGCCATTTTTGGCTTTGTGTCATGGCCATATATTCGTTATCCATGTGTTCAAACAATCCCTTTTCATTCGTATTAATACTGTATGTATATTTACATAATAAAGTACCGGTTGAGAGTGTTATTATAAGTCAACTTTCACTGTCACGATCAGGTGCAAAATGGAGCCACGCCTCTTCACCGCAATTCATTTTGGATAATTCGTTTCTTCTCGGCGAGAATATTAATTATTTTATTTCTGAATCGTGTTCGAATGCTAAACAAATATGGCTTTACATAATTCATCGAATCGATGGGTGAATAACACAAAAACACAGCTATCTACAAGAATATACTTAAGTATTTACTCTGCTTAAGCTTATTTATAATGTGAATACTTTTTTATAACCCATCGATTTTATATTATTATCCAGCAAAAAAGGTGATTGCTTGTGAGATCATTTTACTCTTGGGAAATAGTACAAGTAAAAATAAATTACGACATACATATTTTAGATGCGTGAAATAATATACAATAGTCGCAATCAAGATGAATATATTTCAATATTACAAAATATCAAAGCATGATGATAGGTACAAAGCAAGTTTCATTGCACTAATCCGGAAATATTTATTATAAATTGTAAGTATTCATCCAGCGTAAATAATCGTACAATTTATTGCTTCTCAATTTGGGCCGACATGTTATTTTACGGATTACACGATCACGATTTGTAATTAACAGTTCAAAATAGCCAATTCAATTTTAAGAAGTAAATCGGTGATTAACGAGTACTTCTATTTATTATTTTCATAAAGAAACGACAAAACTAGCAAAACTTTTCAATTAAGTGAGTAAGAATTGATATTTATTTATTTTATCCCCAAACTTATATACACTTGTAGAACGACTTGAATATATTGAGAACTTGTAGTTTTAAATGTATATAAGCTTTTTATATTTAAGAAATGTAATTTTACTCAATCGGTTTTTGTAATATTTTCCCATTTATTATTATTATTATTGTTTTAAACTGTAACTAAATAAAATGTAAAATAAGTTAAAAAAACATGTATGTAAGTTTAATTTTACTCTCATTAAGTACTGTATCAGAACAATTATTGTAAATTATATATTTAAAAGAAATTGTAATATATATGTATTTTTACTTAATCGATTATTTTACCAATTCATTATATAAATAGCCTTACAAGAAAATCTATTATTTTAAACATTAGGAGAATTAAATGGTTTATTAACATAAATTAGCAAGGTGACAAGAAAACAAATAAGTATTATTAAATGTCTGAATATTTTGGTATATTAGTTATTATTGTAATTAGATATCTTTATAAATAAGCTTGGGTTATAAAAACTTGATAATTGAGAATAAAATTGTATATTTAACATATTTTTTATGTATTATTGACAAATCGAAATAAAACCACATATTTCTAGACAATTCAGTATTTATATTTAATACTATTCAGGATGGAGAATATTTTTAAAAGAAACCTTAATTCTAGATTAATTAATTAATAATCAAACAGTTTTGGTGTCGTATAATCTATGGCAAATTTTATTTTGGATGAAATTATGACTAACATAAAATATAGTTTATACAATATTTATCCCCTTAAAATATTATTACGGCGAAGTCAAAGTAGGTGATCTTAACTATTACTATTTACACAGGTTACTGACTTAATAATCATAACAGTATTTACCTTACAATACATGAAATCAGAGTAAACCTGGATCGATCGGGATTTTATTAATATTATTCCCTATCTCCCAGTCGTATTAACCGATCAAATCAATTTTTTCGACCCCATGACCACAGTATTTATAACCACATGATTTATCTGATATTTTTATTATAATCGAAAATTAATAAACAATTGCTTCGTTAAAAAAATCATATAATAATTACAATCATTGAAATAAATATATGATCATTATAAAAGTAAATATTACACAAGACAACAATCGATAAAAAAGTAGACATAGAAAGACAGATGAGAAAAAAAGAGAGATAAGGACATGTTATACCTAAATACATATTTAAATTATAAGTAAAATGACCTTATCCTGGTGCAAAGTATCTCTATTGTTATGTGATTGAGACGGTCACCCATCCACAGACATACTTTACACTTTAACAATAGATTGACTTTTGTCTATCAGAGAATAAGGCGGGCTACGAAACACAAAATAATCTTTGGCAATCAATTTTTTAATGTCACGTATTTCTAGGTCTTTTATCATACTCATTTTTGACTTGAGCGGGATTTGAACCCATGGCTACAATATTTATCATGCGTCTTATTCCCTAAGCTATTACGCTGGTTAATTTTAAATAAACTCATTGATGTTTATTTGATTTAATAGATGTATATATACAAACATCCAAAAACATGAATGCTGTGTTACCGCAATACAAAATAAATAATAGTGAAGTTCAATAGCCCCGTTGATATTATTAAATTAAAATGTCTACGCCACACAATATGATTTCCACGATTTTGTGTGGGATACCACAAGTACCAATCGAAATAGAATTGTATATAGTTTCTAAAGTGGATGTGTTTATACGAATCGTTGGGATTTCCCTACGTGATATGTACGAGTGGGCTTCAAATGATCTATTTTTATTAACTTTCTACTCTTTGAGCCGGTAATGACGAAATTGTGTGTTTTGAACAATTCGTCACGTAACTCTTATTAATAAATCGTGATGATTTGATTTGATGGAAAGTGCAAGAATACCTTGGCAGTTCTCAGGGAATGGATGATGTCGTCTCTTCGTTGCAATTCGTGTTCAAGTCTTGTTATCTGACCCTCCATCACGAGGAGTTGCTCCGCTACAGCCATCTGAAATCATCATAATCATTAACATACTACGGCCATTTTCATTTAAATCTTCTGTTGGGTTTTTTAATAAGACGGTAATAAGTTGTTTATTTTTTCATTCAGAAGATGTTATAAATAAAATAATTTAATACGGTTTTCGTATGATGACAACACTCATCACAATATTTAAAAAGCGAGTCTCCCAATAAATACTGTTTTTGAGAATTGTCATTTATTATGCATTATCAAATATCTCTAATATTATGTTGAAATTAATTTAATATTTTTTTCATTAAAATACCCGTTTCGAGATTTTAGATATGTATTAATTGTAATAAAATATTATCCTTCCATATGGTAACACTGCCTGTCATGCGTCACTCGGTTTAATTATTATGTATAAAATATAACAGTTTACGATTAAATACCTTCTATTGACAGAGACATGAGAAATAATATATAATAGATGAATCTACATTAGTTGCCGGTCAATTTAATATTTCTTAAAAGTCTCATTTAATAGGTTAAATGATGTTTTAAAATGAACCTTATTTTTTGAACTTCATACATTTGTAACAGCTTCTAATTTTCGATATAATATATAGTGTTTGTTCCAGTCAGAATCATTTAAATAAAGCACGTGTTTGTTGGAAGACTGGATACAATAATAAATAGTATCTGGAAAACATGAATCTAATACTGTTACTATAAATTTTAGATATGTATTAATTGTGCTAAAATAATTATATAAAATATTATTCTCCCATCTGGTAACACTGATGGTTGAGGGATCTGTACATATAACATACACACACCTTAGAAAATTATATATATAATGTAATCTATGGAATACCATTATTATTACACAATACGCGCGTACGCTGATTTTTGCGATTTTCTCACGGCTGGCAGCAAATCCGTTAGAATTTAATTATTGTATAAAAAAAAAATAACCGGTCCGAGTAAAATCAAGTTCGTCGTATGCAGATGAGGCGTTTGTTGTATTTTTATTAAACCACGGTGGAAAAGTGGGTTAGTGAGTTTAATTGTGGGGTTTTAGTGGAGAGCCGCGCGCGCGACCGCATATTTAATTTATTGCTTATACGTTGTGTTTAAGATACTTTATTACAATATTTTACCTTACCAACACTCTTCATTTTATTAGATTCAATATATAAGAAGTGGTTACCATAATTACATTAAAAATCATACGATTGCTAAAGATTATTTTGTGTTTCGTAGCCCGCCTGATTTTCTCTGCGCTCTGATAGTCAATCTATTATTACGCAAAGTAAGTCTGTGGATGGGTGACCGTTTCAATAACAGAACAAAGTAGATACTTCGCATCAGGATAAGGTCATTTTTTGCTCATCTGTCTTTCTATGTCAATTTTTTTATTAATTGTTATCTTATGTAATATTTACTTTTATAATGATCATATATTATTTTCAATGATTGTAAATATTACATGACTTCATGACATGAAATTGATTATGATAAAAAATACCAGATAAGTCACGTGGCTACAAATACTATATATTTGAAAATTAATTAATATTTTTAAAATATGTGCAGTTTTAAGTCTTATATACGAGCCGACGACGCCGAAAAAAACCGACGATATCCTAGGAATATTTTTATATTAGCTGTGTATTTTACGAATATAAATGAATGATTAATAAAAAGTGTTAATTTAATGTTAAGATGGTTAAATTTAAAAAATAACTAGCGTAATAAATAGCTCAGGGGATACAAATAGTGTGGTCATGGGTTCAAATCCCGCTCAAATAAAATAAAAATGATTTAATCGGTTATTACACCTGGGAGATTAATGATAATATTAATAAAAACCCGATCGATCGTCTTGATCCAGGTTTACTCTTATTTACTGTATTGTAAGGTAAATACTGAGGTGATTATTAAGGCCTTAGTAATACAAAAAAATAATAATTACACACAAATATTAAACTTTACAGCGTTAATTTGTCACAAATAATTCATTCAAAAACATTCACGAGACAAGGTATTTTTTATTCATTGTGAATTTTTAAATAGACTTTCTACAAATTTGATTTGTATAAAAACATTTAAGGTGATGAACTTTTTGTGTGGGAAAGGTGCTTGCTCTTTTTTCTTTTATTGATTTACTGTCAGCCATTTAAAAGTAAGAAAGTCGTGTTTTACACATAACTTTCACAGTGTGTATAAAATTCAAAATATTGGATGACATTTAGCGGTTAGTGTGGTGCAAAAAACTAGTAGTTCATCGAACTTGATTGTGGCTAAAAAAACTTTGCTCACAATATTGTTATGTATTCAATATTGAGTGGACCGATATTACACCCAACGCTAATACTCACTTTTCAATTACTTTTTTTATAAATATTTTACACAGAATGCTGACGTGTATTCTGTCTGTAAACGA
Organism: Agraylea sexmaculata; assembly: GCA_022606485.1. NCBI lineage: Eukaryota > Metazoa > Arthropoda > Insecta > Trichoptera > Hydroptilidae > Agraylea > Agraylea sexmaculata. The sequence continues at coordinate 6,223 of JAGTTH010003302.1, forward strand.
TTCGACTGGAACGTTTCAAATTTTAAATTACACATTGTAATCAAATTATATATTCTTTTCTCTTCCACGAAGAAGGCTCACTATTCAAATGCTTCTTTTTACAATTTCCAATTCCATTAAATCTCACTTCCCTGTGTAAATTTAAACGCTAAATATATGACAGATTAAAAAAAATCTACATACTTTTGTTGGTTTCTTATTTTTGTAGAGCAATTTCATTCAATATTGATATTAAAGTCTTGCAGTCTGACAAATCACGATCATTCATAACTCTAATAATAGCAAGACTAAAAAACACTAATCCTGCTCGAATTGAAATTATGGTTCAGTTAATGATTTTTTATTGAGCAAATGTGAAAAACACCAAACGGCTTTGATTGGTAATATTATATTATAGCTTTTCTTTATATCAATCCATCCGATTTCCACATAAGTCAAACATGGAAAAGGGATATAATATTTGTCTGATCTTGGCACATCACTGAATGTGACCAAATAAGGCTTTTTGAAAAGTAAACATCTAAACAAATGTGAAATTTAAACAAATTATTCGAGTATATTAATATTATAAAATCCCGATTGATTGTCTCCATCCAAATTTACTCTGATTTCCTGAATTATAATTAATAATAAAATAATTTATTACAGATCAACGAAGTGAACAGTGTTGCCGTACGATTCTATCATTAATAATAATCGAATATTTAAAAAAAAGTATGTAAAAGTGAAATTTATAAATTTGGTGTAGGTATATTTTTTTCGTGAATGTGGCAACACTGAAATTTGACAACTATATATTATGACGAATGTTTTTTCCGATTATTAAAAATGGTCTTATTAAACACTTTATTACTTAACCATTTAAACAGGTCAATAGTAAAATACAGTCACATATTTATGAAAAACTGATGGAAAATTTCATTAAAAAAGTATGTAATAAGAGCCGTGGGATATTTACATAAACTCTGCAGTAAAAGTCTCCTGCAATTAAATTTAAATAAATCGACTAGGTATCTAGAAAGTTGAAATCTCCACAATAATGGCACATGGCGATCAAATTACAATTCAAAACAATAAAGTACATAATATAATAATAATAATACATCAAGAGTGATTATCCATTGGGAAAACGTAGTCAATGCACTTTCCCAATTAGGCAATGCGAACTGTTCAATAGAAGCGTACTTCCATTTAAGATAAGAATAAATAATTTTCTCTCAGACGGACAACTTGATGGATTCGATTATTATTTGAGTTACGACTATATTGAATATAATAAGGTAATGAACTTTCCATAGGAACGGGTCAGCATCCATGTGGACTTTCCTCGACATGGACAGCCGAATTTCTTCACCAAAGCCATTTATTTTTATGATCTATTTTATGGATCATACAATAATAACAGAACATCTATAACGAGTGGTATTACTTGGGATAATAACTATTTTAAAATTACCACGAAACAATTATACTTCATCCATTTCCATCAATTCAATGGGTTAGTAACAAATCCAAGGGGCGGAATTACCCTTACAACTAAATTAATTAATTATTTATTTAATATAGGAATTACCGCTTAGTAATCAAACCACGGCCAAAAGTATTTTTCATTATTTTATAATAAAAACAACTGTCTTAATAGTGATAATTGGTAATTTTCCAGTTTATTTTAAAGGTATTGTTAACATTGTTACTTTATAAAAATACAAATATTTTCCCTATCAAATAATCGATTACAATAATTAAACAATAATATTTTTAATTGTCCTGCAATGTAGCACAATAATTATTAATTTGACAAATTGTATTATTTTGAAGTTAATAATACATTTTTTCCTCTTCATGGGATGAATTAGTGTATAATCTTACTGTATTATTTTTTAAGTAATAAAAAATACAGCAATATTCTAGCATAATAAAATTATTTTAATAGTACCATGTTTAATATTGCACTTATTAAATGGCAAAATCAAAATATTATAACCAAACTTCGTCCAAGAGCGTAAAAAACATATTTTCAATTACTCAAAAATGTAGAGCACTGTGGGCCTTACGTTTTTATTACACATATTGCTTTATTATTCGGTAAAATGTATAATTTCGTATATTAACAGAACTATCTTTTTGAAATTTGCATTAAACCCTATAGTTTGATCCGTGAATATATTATATCATATAATAATTTGTGTAAATAATAAAGGCAATCATTGCAGAGCTCGAATACGTCAAAGAACTTATGTACACCCGTTTGGAATATGTTTGATAAAAACTCGTATTTTTTTCATTATAAATAAGGCTTACAATTAATTTACATGCGCCTTCTTTGATGTAATTTTTCCTTTAGACATTGCCACAAAGAAAGATAATTTTATGACGTCAAATTGCCGGTGGTAGTTATTCGGTGAATTATAGAAGATAATAATCCAAGCCGAATATGATAGGAGAGGGCTTTCAGTGTGTAATGAACCTTTATTATGAACGATAAAAAACAAGATATGGTGTATAATAAATAATAGTTGAGAAGTACACGAGCATCTAACTTTCTCCGGTGTCTGTCAATGACATTAAACCATCCTTATTCAGGGTTAATCTTACGAAATGTACCAACTGTCGACACGTTCTTGGGAAATTGAATCTATTGGCTCATCTTCGATCAACACTACATATATTCTGTGTGGGAATCTTCAACGGGGTTTAAGGCCTTAGTAAAATAAATATACAGTATGTACTACTATAACACAGGCTATAAAACTTAAGTTAAGTAGAACCTACCTAAGCACTGAGATTATGGTCTGTAAAGGGTTTGGTATTTATCATCAATAAGAATATTGAATAATTGCAAAAACACCGTAAAATAAATAATATTAAATTTAATTATGTATTAATCAATCCAGTTTTCGAGTTTATAATCTCATGCATAAATGAAATCAGTAGTTTCGAAAGTCTCACATCTTCAGTGAATTCGTCATACCACACAGTGTTGCCATATATGTGTGTATTTTAGCTCAAGAGCTTTCATTATTTTGATATTTATGAATGCTTGAATACCTCTTTATACGCATTTAATTAAACTTCAAATATTTTATGCCAACACGACCAAAAATATATATTATTAAGGTATTTTTAATGAGTGAGTATATTATGTTAGTATCGTATGGCAACACTGTTTCCTTAATTTACCTGTAATTTTTTTTGTGTTGACGTTGACGCGGTTTGTCTGCTTTCAAGTGCAGCTAAAAGAGCCTAACAAAATTCACCATAATTATATAAATCACAACTATTTTCATAAAATTATAGCTGTTTATGTAATACTCATGTAAATGAATTAGTTTTATAATTACTTTCTAACGGATAAGGCTATTTTTTAAAGACTAACATGTTCCAACCTAAAGCAAACCTATTGGCACTTGAATGATGTGAAGGTGCTTCGCATGAAAGCCTTTAAAATATTAATATTGAGTTTTATTGAAATAGGTTATTTTAATACGTTCTTGTACTAAGAATAATTGTAGTCATAAGAACATAATGGATAAAATAAAACAATTATTTTTAACTCTAGCGGAAATATCTATACCTTTAAATAATCAGCCTGTTGATTTATTTATATAATCAATTACAAAAATGGCTCAATTTCCTTTTGCCGTGAAATCAACAAAAAAAAAGAATAACGACTCTTAATAAAGTAGTACGTCCGGTGATCTCGTATATTTTTGATGGACCATATTTTAAAAAAAGCGGTCAAATGATAAATAAATAAATAATGTGTTCGCTCCGAATGTTGTTATCATTAATATGCATTTAATTTAGACGAACACGCCACATTCCGTTGATTATATTACATCTTCCAGCGAATGTGACCGAGAGAATTGAATTTCGTCGAAAACCAGTTGAATTGAATCAAATCAGTTTATTTTTTTTTTCTAAACGGAAACGTTTATCGTGTCTGTTGTAAGTTTCACACATTTTCTCTGATGCAATGTAATTGCACCTTGACTTTATTGCATTTGGAGTTTCCCCTGTCGCCATTAATTGGCGATTCGTTTGTTGTAAGCTTTCAGTGTTTAGAAATCGTACAATGACACACTTGAAACAAATAAGATTAAATAAATGAGTAGTAATGTAGTGTAGGACGATGACGAGGAAGTCGCGGACGTGAGAGATCACTTTGACAATGAACCTGGTTCTCTTGAAACCTGTTCTTCACAACACTCGCCTTTCCTTTACATTACTTTATATGTACCTCTCTCCTCAAATATTATATTTGCTTATATCCACAACAATTTATATAGTACCGCTGATATTTATGTCATTATGATAAAGAGGCTTCGAAGTAATCGAAGGTTAAAAAAGTGCCAAAGCAATTTCCTGTCCACCGTTAGATTCCATTAGAGATGAAGAATCAGGCTCAGGTCTGTTGTTGCTAATGATACTATAATTGGTATAAAAAATCATTTTCAAGTCTATTTCGCATTATCATTATTATTATCTAATTTGCATTGATAATATAGGCAACCAGTCAAAGCAAGCTATTGATTATAATTAAAATAAAAAGTAAATGAAGCACTGATATATCAATGGATTGAAAGAGAAAAGTCCACAAATTTTAGTTTCAAGTAATCAACTTATGATTGATTAACAAGTGTGTAAGTCAACTTTGCCAAATTTCACAGGAGAGACGAAAAACTAATATAAGCTGAAATAGACATATTTTTTGGGTGAGATATTTTTAACACAAATCTCAAGTTACGCAGCCTGAAAATTAAATTGTTTGGAGGCTAAAAACTGTTTTACTATGCAAAATTTTAGTTGAATCTGAGAATTTATTAATAAACAAAAATAAATTGTTTTGTAGCTACATAGTTTGCAAAGAAAGCCAACGATATACTGAAAAATGCATTTCATATGGATATTTTTTCCATGATGTCCTCAGAATATGAAAATGGCTGTAAATTTTTATTGGGTAATAATATTTATGAAGAATATAAATATGTCTATACGCTATAAATACAAAGAAAAAGTGGACATACAACAATTATATTTTAACGCATACATTTAAAATAGTATCAATAATATTTCACTGGAGGAATAGATTTTTTTTTTAAATATCAAGTAATCAGTAATAAAAACCATGTTTTACAGTTTTCGATTATATGATTGATTAGAATCAATTATTATATATGCGCAGAAACATTTTCAAATAAATGAACAATAAAAGAGTTCGTTGAACCTAATTTGTAGTTATATAAAGTCCTTTCTTATTTGGACCACATCTACACTTTTATATCAAATTTTACTAATGAGTATCTTGTATTCAAACGAAAGTAACTCGCTCTCTTCCGTCTTGGTAATAGTTTCTGCATCGTCGATATAAATTTATAATACACTATCTTGATTATATTCAATACTTGCATTATTAAGGAATAAATTTAATGAAACGTTGCTGTTAAATAAATAAATTCAACCTAACCTAATTTAGGTTTAAGGTTGATATTCAACATATTATGATTTGAAGTAAAGTTCCAAAATTCGGAGAAATGTAACATTTATTCATATTGTTATAGTAGGTATACTTTTAACGGACTTTAATTTTTAATAATAAATTAATTAACACAGTTAGACTCGTCTATTAGTGTCTACAATGTTCTTTCGGCAAGTATTAATATTAAACAACTTTGACTCTACATAAATCGTTTTATTAATATATTTTAGGCTAAACGATTCCCAAATGGTGTAATTATTTAATTAATTTCAAATAAGTTCTATAGTTTTCGCAATAACCTATCCCATCTTAAAATATTATATGAGGAGACTGTTTAGATAAAATTGATTATGGTTGAATTTATTTTATTTTGATTAAGTTCGGATATTTGGAGATTTTTTATACAAATTTTAATTTTATTATTAATATTATTCCCGATCTCCCTTAACAACCGATTGATTTTTTTAATTATTTGTAACCGCGCACCTTATCCCCTGAATTATTGTGAACGGTTTATTTGTAGTTTTTGTTTTAGTAATCCGTCAAATTCATGGTCAAAAAATAACGTCTGGATTATCATCATCTCATTAAATTTCTAACGGTTAAAAAAATATAAACCCACTAGAGAAACGCGTAACAAATACACAATTTAAAAAAAAAAGAATAAATTTTCTCGTCACTAGTTACACAGGTCAGCAACTTAATAATCACCTTAGTCTTGCAATCCATGAAATCATGATAAACCTGGATCAAGACGAGAATTTCGAGAGTCGTAATAATCGATCGAATTATTTTTTTTACTCGAGAGGGATTTGAACCCAAGTGACTTGTCCCCTTTGTCGAATAACCGATTCAGTTGACCAACAGGTGATATACATATGTAATAATGTAGATATATTGAAGGAAAGCAATGTAAAGTATTGGTAGTTGTGGTCGTTGTTCCCAATATTGTGGCAGTGGGCCACTGACACTACTAACGGGTAATATTCCCTCGGGCATCTTTAAGCGTCTCACAAAGTAGTGAGACTCATCTGCAGCACTCCCTTCACTCGTAATATGTATAACAATAGTAATACTACTTTAGCATCGGCCGCTTTCTTGTAATGGATGATTGCAACGACTTGTACTTATTTGGACACGACCAACTTTTTATCCCAGTCCTTCCGCACAGCACTTTTTATACCTACTCTTCGCTTTACTTTACTTTACTTACATTTCCGTTAACCACATTAAATTATCGCATCCTATTCACGTTTGATCATATATTAGATCAATGTATAAATATCAAGATGACGGACCAAGTAGACAAGTCTGAGTGAGACAACACCTTAATAATGTCTTAATATTTAATAATGTCTTCGGCTTATTATAAAAAAGCTAATATAGTTTATTAATAATGAGTGTGTTTATTTCTCTCCTTGTAAACTATGAATTTGTAGATACGTGTTTGTGTTAACAACACATCGATTTAATTATATTACACATTTGTCGCAATTTGCAGATATTTCAACATAAATCAGGCAACTTTATATTTTATTTAATAATATCGATTCTCACGCGTAATCTAAAATACCACAAAAGAATCGGTTAAAGATTAGTAACCAATCAGGATTTTCGGTATAAGTACCTCTAAATTGTAAAAAAAATACAATAATTTATCATAATAAAGATATAATTTTTTTAAATTGTTTATCACGTTGTCTTCTTGGTGGAATTTTATTAGGGTCTTAGTACTTTCGACTACGAACATGTAGTCACCTTCAGAGATTCTCTAAAGTTATTAGTGGAAATTACAAACAATTTTTACTTCATTATCTCGAAACTTACAATCTGTTATTCCACGGCATAAATTAATCCAGTGTATATATTTTTCAAACAATTGGGTGACCAGACCGAAAAACCTCCTTTTCGGTTCCGAGTCGTGATTAATTGGGCAATCATCAAAGCGGAAATTGTAATACCGTATTGGATCTCAACTGACTTTTGTTGTAAATTATCGAATACAATATTGGATATTGTTACGCAATTATTGTAAATCTAGATCAATAATAAACGGTAATCTGCGGTAGATATTTGTATATATCGACTGCTCCAGCGTACAATATCGTAAGTGCAAAATAAATCTGTGTGCTCTTAACTCTTTATGGAACTGAGCCACATATTGTACGTATGAAATATATGAAACGTCAAAAAATTTTCATTTTCAATAATTATTTAACCTATTAAGTGGGACTTTTTCAAAATAGTGAAATATTCCTATTTGACCGGCAACTAATGTAGATTCATCTTTTATCTATTACACATTTCATGTGTCTGTAAATAGAAGGTATTCAATCGTAAATTGTTCTATTTTATACATAATAATTAAACCGAGTGACACGTGACAAGCAGTGTTACCAGATTGAATATGTGGCTCAGTTCCATAAAGACTTAAGAGCACACAGAATTTGTTTGCACTTACGATATTATACGCTGGAGCAGTCGATATGTACTATTGCATTTCAATGCCTAGATTTCTCCAATACTGTAATAATTTCCACCAGCGAAGAACGTCTTCAAAGTGTCATTACACTTCTGCAATGTACAGGTGAAAGTATTATGTCCTCTAGACGTTTTTTTTTTAAATAATCTACGGAAGAGCTATTCGTCAATCGGAAGAGCCTTCGTGGGACATTAATATAATAATCGAACATACACTTTCATTATTCAATGCGGAAACTGATAATACTTTATCTGGAAGACGTGTGAATTGGGCTAAACACTGAAAAACGTGCGATTGTATTCAATTGTTGATCACAAACACAACAAACATCAACGAATGAAAACTAGCACATTTTTGACACAACGCACGCAATCACGTCAATTATTTCACATGACGTAAATGTAATACGACGAAATAAATATTATGTAGAAAATAGTTGTCTTGTCGATAGTATTTACAGTATTATAATAGCGGATATGAAGTTCTCATGAAGCGAACAGTTAGTTTCGCTTTTACGGTCAAAACATCTCCAAGCAAACACGTTCTCCGTGAACTTGTTCCTGAAACATCTCACCTTACTTATACTTCATTATACATTACGAATACAGCTAATTATAATCATTCATATTAAATTATTTATTACATTTTGCCGTTGTTGCTGCAATTACTCAACAAAATAGTTACCATTCACCCTAATTCGATTTAAAAGTGTGAACGGCACTTATGTAATTTTCAAGGTTATTATTTTTTTTTAATAAACAAAGCAATGGTTACTAATACAAATACGTATCTACAAATTCACAGGAGAGATGAATACTTGATTTATTAATGTTTCTTTACTGTAATATATATTATACAAGGTGAACGTGAAATAACTGAGAATATTTTAAGGGGTGGTAGGGAATCGCAAGAATAATTACTTTTTATAGTAAAAAGTACACAGTAGTAACTGTTACGTGTGTATTGTGTCTGTTATACGTAATTAATATTTTTAATTATTTTAATTTAATAAAAAAATCGCTTATATTTGCGATACTCTACCACCCCCTAAAATATTCTCAGTTATTTCAAGTCCACCCTGTATATTATATAAATATAGGTTCGTAGTTGAATACCAAAGTGAACCATGTAACTGTAATAATTATAAAAACGAGAAAATTTATTTAAAAAAAACAAGCGATATATTTTCTATTTTAATTTAAAAAATATGTGTATTTTTATGTTTGATTTTATCAATTTCTCTAGTGGGTATATATTTTTTTTTAACTGTTAGAAATTTAATGAAACGATGATAATGAATTTGATGGGTTACTAAAACAAAAACGTATTTACAAATTTACAGTTCACAATAATTCAAAAGTATAAGGCGCGTGGTTGAAAATAAGTAAAAAAAATCTATCAGTTATTAAGGGAGATTGAGAATAATATTCGATCGTCTCCAGGTCCAGGTTTACTTTGATTTCCTGTATTGTAAGTTAAATACTGATTATTAAGATAACCGACATACAATTAATTTAAAAAGTTTTTGTGTCCCTCGGAGTTTCTTGACCAAACCATAATATTTATAATGCAATCTCCCGAATTTGGTTGGTTTAGTAATTAAAAATCGATCGTCTTGATCCAGGTTAACTCTGATTTCCTGTATTGTAAGGTAAATAGTCATATTGTATTGTGGCTTCCATTCAATATTAATAACGCCATATAAGCTTTTGTTATAATAGTAGTCTGATGTGTATTTGCACATAATGACTTCTGACATAGATACGTTCTACGTTACATACTACTACACTTTAAAATGTGTTTCTGATGTCATAATATGTATGCATGCAAGGCGTGGTAGAAGCAGGAGGACAGGTAAGAGGACTCTGGCAACTTTCGCTGGGCAAGTGTTGCCAACTTTCACCCGCCGCGCCGTCAAAATATGTGTATAGGCCAAAACATGGCACACACTAAGTATGCGTATTCTAGCCGTCATTCAATGCAAAACACCTTATCTTGATGAAACAGACCATTGTTCGGTGCAATTAACCCATACATATTGTTCACTGTGTACATTGTCCTGTCCTGGATAACAAAGGCCGTCACTCAAATACATCATACCACTTATGAAAACAACTATTTCGATTGATTAGGCATTGTGCTGCCACTGTTTAAACACCATACATATCACACACACAAAAACAACAATATTATTACCGGCGTGATCTACAGTGCTGGGAATGTCGCACCGATCAACATGTTCACTTTTTACCACGCGACATTCATTGTGTTTATAACATAAATATAAACATAAGATATCGCATGAGTGGCTAAATGCATGCTTAGTTCAAGTACATCAAGTAGCCAAAAACATGAGTTACCTGGAAAACATCTCTCTTAATATCTTCAGTTAGATTTCACAGTAAAATGGGTAAATGCATTGTTACTACATGTCATATGGACTCAAACATACACTCAAATACATCTAGGCTCACTTTTTACTAAACACTACTTCTTTAACATGTTTCAAATATTATTGGGTTTTAATTGCCACGCGTATTCTCACAACCACTCTCAGTGACGACTATAAATGTGTTAAATGAGGGAGACACACATATACCTTTATTGAATAGGAGAGAAGAGTGCAACTATAGATGGGCTTCGCGAAATTGGCACGATTTCATTATATGCAATGCAATATCTAATGTGTCTAGAAGTGTCATGTGTATTGTTTTTATTACATTAAAATGTGAGCGGCATGACTGTATGCGCATATTATACATATACTTCACACTTGTAACACTGTCGTCTGAGAGCAACAACATTTTTCCTACAAGAGCATCCAGATGATCATGAAAATTGTTTACATAGTGACATATTATTTGTCGTTGAATATATCAAGCAACTAATTATTGTGTTTTGTAGTTTATTCAATATTTTAAATTTCCCTCATACACTATTTTGTTATATTTTAATTCTTTGGTTAGGATTTTCATAAAACGGTGACCGAACACGAATAAATCCAAAGCGATTCAAGTTCATTAGTTAAGTATTCCTTTAATAAAAAATTTTATTTATAATTTTTATTAAAAAAATACTTATAAATATTATACATACTTCACACTTGCAACACTGTCGTTACAATATAATTCCGGTATTTTTTTAGTAACTTTGAACATAAAAAATATTAATTACCTATTTGGATTGGACTAAATTTTTCAAACTATCATCTAATGACTACCCTATATTTATAGACCCATAGATTTATTCACTGTTATTAAAAATATACTCAATTTAAGGCAATTTAGGCTTATAAATACAATCATGCAAATGATGTCAATGTGTTTTTTTTCTTAAATCGCCGGTATGTATATTATGCATAAAATTTACACAATGTAGAACTAATTTTTAACAAGCATATCGAAAAATAAAATTCCATTATTTAGTTTTTCTTTTAAATTTTCATCTTAAGAGAGTGGAAATAATTCATGAACACAATTCTTCCATATCCATTACTTTTGGTTAAATAACCGTTATGTTATAATGACTTGCTAAAATTGGAGTGAATTTATTATCCATATAATAAATTGTACGCTAATTGTCAATTCATCATTTTGCACTTATTCACGTGAAGATATATTCCGTAACTGAATCCAAATGTAATGTAATTATTACCTAAGCGAGAACATATGTATGTGAATAGTTTTATTATACCGTGTCAAATTACATACGTTCGACGTTCTCTTTGTTGGAGAACATAAAAGAATCATTGGAAAGCTGTCAAAGAGATACAAAATCAAAATAGCCACAATAAATCATACGTGATCCTAATAGCACAACGTGTATGGATATACGGAAAGAAATATATTCCACACACAAACAATTCCAATTGCGATGATCATAATTCATTTATCGCTCATATACTTTCACTTTCGATACACATGTCTATGTGTGAACTTTTTTCTATTACCTACATGTGTAATTGAATGGATACAATATCAGAAATGATAACGGAGAACAATACTAAATTACCTGTATGTTAATGACAAGTGAAATCGACACCTTAACTTCCTCGGATTATATCAATAACAACAAGTGACCGCGTCAAATTAGAAAACGCCGCACTCACCTGAAACAAAACGAAAAGAATATATTAGAATAAACAGAGTTACGTAAAGCATTATTAATTATTTGACTGTCTAAATTTTTTGTCGAATATTTTGCACGGTCGTTGCACCTGTGAAAATATTGCGAATTCCCCACATATATAATTTTAATAATTAAACAAAACTAAACTGAACCGATACCATCGATTTATTAGCAGGCCATAAAATTGAACGTATAAATATTAAGTAGACAAGTCTGAGTAGACAACGCTATTTGTTTATTACTCTATAGAGGTGTACCTGATTCTTTATTATTGTTGTTTAAATACTGTAAATCACCTCGACTGTGGTTTGATTCATCTACTTGGTCCGCTATCTTGATATTTACCCATCCGTTTGTCTGGCCTTCTTACCTTTACTTACTTAGTTTTATCACTTATTTATTAGAATTGATATTTGTTATGCGTCTTTAAGGTGAAATTTCGTTTATGAAGTAACAAAAAGGTTTTCCGAAATACTTGCGGCTCACGAAGCCAAATTGCCAAAGTGGAAAAAAGGCTTTGGTGTAAATCAAAATCACAGATTGATATTTAAAGAAAGCCTTCGGGCTATTTTAACAGTCGATTTTAAACAACAAAAACACGAACTCATCGTCTAAATGTCTGGCTTACACAAACTTGGTCTTTTTTATTCATCCTCGCCGTGTTTATAATTACTTTTTACGAGTTTCACCTTGATTAGAGTGTTGTCTCACTCAGACTCATCTGCTTGTTCCGCCATCTTGATATGTATACATACAGTTGTATGGTCTGCTAATTTATCGTTAGTATCGCACTGAACTGGTTAGAAATAATATAATGGCCGCTTTTGTGATTAATATTAACGCGTGGTCCGACATAAAACCTGGTCAACTTTTAATCGCACAATAAATAACAATGTTGCCTAACGAACTTCAAATTATTCATACATGACATTCACATATTTGTCAAATCATATTCGGTAACAACACATATGAAGAAGAATAGAACATATTATTAACTATAGTTAGAAAGGTGGGATGAAAATTATGTTTTGTGGGCAGCTTTCTAAAGAGAAATGCACATGTCTGTCAATATCCAGTGAAACTGTTATCGTTGAAAGTTGTTTTGTTATTTTGCAACATTGATATCATCAGCCTTATCTCATTGAGAAAAGAACTACCAGATAAGGAAAATCGGATGTATGTTTTATAAGAAAATGATGTGGAAACTTCAACTCTTAAGTGCAGTCAAATCCCTTTGAAAGAAATGTTATAGAGAGGCTGGGTATACTCAAATTTTCAGAAAGCATTAATATATAAATTTAAAAAAAGGAGGAACTGAAAATGTTCAAATATTCAAAATGCAAATCTGTAATTTGAAATAAAATGGTTTCATGGGCTAAAGACTTAATGGTTCATTGATTAATTTTATGATCAATTTGACACTGGATTCATGTTAAAACTCGTTATCCGCCCATATTCCACCCAACCTCTCAATTAAATGCACATTTTACAATAAAAACTAGAATAATAAATACTATATTAAACTTCTTGAAGTCTTGACATTGAGACATTTAATGATCTATGTATGATCATTACAAGGATATAGATATTATTTTTGTAAATAATCATATTTATCCATATTATAAGATTTTAATTAGGCTTAAAATTATACTATTCATCAATATACACTTATTTTATTTTAAATCTAAAAAAAGACACTATTTATATGAGAAGAATCATCATAGCAACTATCACTACTATCGGGAATGGAGGATAAAATCTCATATTACTTACATCAATTGTTTGTATAATATTATGCGTTTTACAATTGTTTTTTATTGTGAATTGATAAATATGTGGAAAAGGGAGTGGATTTTACATGTTAAATAGTATACGTTGTTTGGTTTTTCATCGATTGTTTTTAAAAACGTGCTCTTATTTATGATTTTTTTATACATACTTATGTTCTCTGTAAGCGCCTAAAATAAAATAAAATATATAAAGAGACAGTGGGGACTTAAGAATATATTAAAAGGGGTGGTTTAGTTATTTTTGCGATACTCTACCACTCTTTAAAATATTCTCAGTAATTTCAAGTTACCTAACCTAACCTAACCTAACCTAACCTAACCTGTATGTGACATTGTGGTGGTTTTCCCGGCCACCACAGATTGATGAATCCTTCAAATTTAATTCGTAAAAAAATATTAATATTGATTTAATAAAAAGGCGAGCATGATTGGTGAATTAGTGGTTTTTCAAGGACCACTGCCAAATCTGGTTAGATGCACTACAGAACAATACATTGCGCAATTTAATAAAGTTGTCATTACGCGATATATTTTTTTTTTCAAACGACGCTTTTATCCGATTACCACATTTGGTGAGTGGGAAAAAGAACGAGTCGAATGAACTTACAAATGCAAATGGCAGCCATGTAATATACCATTCACGTTATGCTAATATGATATATGACTCAAATAACAATACCACTAACCACGAGGTCATCATTACAATACACTAATTACACTGATTCATTTAATCGTGAAACTGGGTATATCGCTCATATATGACAAGGCTATTATTATTTGTATATTACGGATCTGGCCAAGCGAATAGATTGAGTGGGTGTGTCCACATTTATCTAGGAGACGACTTATTACTTACTTTGTTATCCTTGACATTTATTCCATAATATTACACTAGGTGACATTAAATAAACTAAATACTGGTGTAATTACACATTGAGTGTTATCATTATATTCATATTATAAAATCGTCTTGATATATACAGGATGGACTTAAACTAAATAATAATATTCTGGAGGATGGTAGGGTATTGCAATAATAAGTCATTATTATTAATTTAAAAATATTAATAGTGCTTTTGGAATCGAATTTGGGCCTCCATCTTGGAATCAGCTGTTTCTGGTACTCTGGTATTCTGGTAGCCCAGTCTTTTAAATACGCAATTAATGTTAAATATTTTTTTCACTTATATTTGCAATACCCTACTCAAGTTTTCTCAATTAGTTCCAAGCTTACAATAATTTTTTTCTGTTTTTATTTGGTTTGCAATCATTTCAATATTCATCTCACAATCAAACAAAACATGAACTTTCATTACCCACATGTAATAAAATAGTCCAAAATTTTAAAAATATTTATTAGAGTAGAATTTGAACCTAAAGTCGTGATTTTTAAAGATTTCAAATTATTGTTAATATTGGTAAAAATATACCAAATTGTAAGTAATACAGGTATTACAAAATCTAGGTTACTATTGCACATTCAGAATGTACATAATATGCACGTTTAATTGGTGTAATCGTTTTGAATTATTCGTGTGGGATTTAAATAATAATAACATGCTTTTTATATAATACAGGTATCTCATATTGATTCGTTTTTTAAGTTTTTTGGAGTATAAAATAATCTATTAATATTGGTACTAAGAGGTACTGGTAGGTGGGTGAGTGCAATATTATTTTTAACGAATTCATTAAAGATTACATTGCAAAATATTCAATATTGCAATGTGAACACTCATATTGCAGGTAAGAAATATTCCCAAACTGTCAAATCTTTTCTCCTTGACATTAAAAAGACGTTCAGATTGTTCA
The DNA here is from genome assembly GCA_022606485.1 of Agraylea sexmaculata. NCBI lineage: Eukaryota > Metazoa > Arthropoda > Insecta > Trichoptera > Hydroptilidae > Agraylea > Agraylea sexmaculata. The sequence goes on from JAGTTH010003302.1 coordinate 21,914, forward strand.
TAGAAACAGGCGTCATGGTTTATTATTGCAAATAGACACATGAAGCAGTCTATTGTGTGGAACGAATGAGCCGTTACTACGATATGAATATTATTAAATTACAAAACTGTTTGACTGGGCATCAAATAATGACTCACCTGAGCCATATTCACGCACCTTTAAATATTATGTAAATTATGTGTGTATTTAAGGAAACTTGACTCTCTTATAAACCGATTATACTCTCGCTGATACACAACCAAAGCCTATTATTAATAATTTATATATTGCAACATGATATAATAAAATATTACCACCATAACATAAAGCTTAGTTTGGGTCTTAGATAAGCTTTTTGTTTTAATGATTAATTTATTTATTAAGAAAAACATTAATAGTTGGTATAGTATTTCGAAATGCACTTACGCCGCTCTAGGGCTCTAAAAACAAATTTACAATCAATTAACTACTTAAAATTATGATAAACTTATTTGGCTACATTAATCATATATTTTGCTGTTAATAACATAAGCAATTAGCAATAAAATCATACGAAGAATGTTAAAAAGCGCGAACACCGGTTACGAATTATCTATATGTATGTATGTATGTATGTATATATGGAAAAACAATCAGTTTTAATCTTTTTCATTCGATTAATAGCCATAAATAGCATGTGATTGTTTTAATATATACCTTATCTATATTTAGAAGCGAAATTGTATTTTCTAAGTACCTTAATTATTTTCTTCTGGCAACACTGCATGTGAATAATTTATTACATTCGAACATTAAACCTTGATTTTGAACCATTTGATTATTATTAATAAATTTATGTATCGGGTATACATGATTATAACACAAATATTGAGGATTGTTATGCATTAAAACCCATATTTACAAATCATTGATTATAAAAAAAACCGACTGAATCCTACATTTTTCATGATAAAAGAACATATTAGTTTAATTTGATAAAAAAATTACATTTTTTGCGCATTATGGACATATTATATGTCAAAATTTAAATATCAGCATTATTAAATATATTTTTAACTTTCCCACAGCTGTTTGTGGTGAAATTTTCTCGGCCGATTGATTTCGCATTTTGACAGTGTTTAATTAATATGCGAATAACGTACATTAAAAATATATATAATCAGCAACAATCGATTTCGAAGTGACAACCGCTTAATTATGAATGTGTGCTTGTAATTATAAAACGTGTATGAATATAATATATGGGCGTGTATAGAATTGAGCACAAAAATAGAAATAAGTAGTTAGTATAACGGTGAGTCTCTGTTGTACTTGTGTAGGGTCAAAGAACATCGCTCTTTTTACCAACTATGACCAACTTTCCACAACAACACCTAAATTATATATTATAAACACACTGGGAACAATCTGGGGAATCTATATTTTTAAAATAGAAAAAATAATAATATTCGTTATGTATATTTTTTACTCGCTACCTCTCTTATGTAGTAGTTGAAGTAGACAATATGCAATTACCTGTAGATGTTTTTTATACTTAAAAAAAATATTGAAAAATATGTGGCATCAATAAATTCGCCTTGTCAGCAACACCACACCTCCTCTTCATAGAATGAATCACCAAAAATAAACAATCAGCCACTCTCTCTCTGTATATTCCATGAGAAAAACGGCTTATAGCCGGCATCGAGAAAAGAAGACTCGAAAGCTTTTAGCACTTTCGAGAATTAAAAATTCACATTTTTTATACATCGATTCGATGGATCAGTAACGCAAAAACGTATCTAGAAACTATCCTTATAGATTTTTTACAGAAGAAGGGCGGATAACGCAATACGCCCCATGACGATAACAAAAAAATAATTTTCTTGAATATTGCAACTGGGAATAATATTAATAAAATCCTTTTCGATCATAATTAAATTGGGATAAAACGCCTTTTAGGTTATTTTATGTAACAGTTAAAAAAAAGATCACGAAAGGGTTAAAATCATACAATTCAAACCAAAAAACAACATAAAGTGATTAGTTTGTAAGGGCGTATGCTGCAATTGTCAGTATTGAGATAATCGAGTATAACATTATTTTATTTTTGAATAAATAAATGCCCAGTTGAGCTAATTTACAAAAAAAAATTACGGAAAAGGGGCGTATTCGTTATCCGCCCTTATTCCATCCAATCTCTAAATTATTTCAATTGCCACCACTGGCGGCATTTGCTGTTCATAAACTAAACCAATAATTTTGTTAAATAAAAATAGAAAGTTGCCTGAAAATATGGCTTTGCACAATATCTGCAGGAAATTGCGACAAATGCATAATCTATTTTTAAATCAACGGGTTAATAACACAAGAACATATCTGCAAATCGACATTTCATAAATGTATATTTATTTAATATTTTGGTGGAAACAAATAGTTCAATGTAGACATTCATTATTAATATTCTATATTATTTTAATATTAAAAACATAAGTTTTTTTGTGGATATGCTTTTGGCCCATTGAATTTGTCCACAAATTAGCACAAATAAAAATGTCATCGTTTATTGTATAAAATTGAGCGAATAGTAAATTTGAATAAGGTAATATATAACCAGACCTAGGAGGCGGAATTGCAAATACCGTTTTGTTACAACCAAATTAATTAATTCGATATATTTTTATATAAATGCCTTAATAACAACAAACGGTAATTATATTAAATTAAATTATTTAGTTGTACGTGCGATGTCGGGTTAAGATTGAAATGGTTTTATATATATATATATATATATATATATATATATATATATATATATATATATATATATACTGCTATATATATATTTATATATATATATATATATATACTGCTGCTGCTCTTAACCTTAACCTTATATATATATATATATATATATATATACTCTTGCTAACTGCTATATATATATATATATATATATATATATATATATATATAAATAATACTAGAAAGTATGTAAAGATATAACTTTATTAAAGTCAGAGCCACGATCTGCTGAAATTTATACAGCTATAGTCGAATACAGACATAATTAAAATATTTTGACTTTATTCAAAGACACCTTGTACACTTTTATGAAGGCTTTTAGAACTCCTTAACCCAAATATCCTTTCGTATTGTTGTTAATTGAATCACGTCCAAGGAGCTTCTTTAAAAGGCGAACCGGGACACACAATCCTTAAAAGACACAATGACTGGCTGGGAATTTCACCTAATTTTTACGCAATGTTTCGATTGATCAAAAGTGGGTCCTTTATTGTTCCATTCCGACTGATCAATCAGAGTAACAGTTATGCGCCATATAACAAAACTAAACTTGACTTGTCCATCCACTATGAGAGCGGACTCGTGCCACTTCTATCAATAAAAACCATTATTCACACACTAAATATGATGATAAAGTGTATTCAGGGCATGAAACCATGCACTTTAATATTGGATAAAAATAGAAAATATTAATATTATTAAGACATTAGCCTCGTTATATTGATTGACAGTCACATCCATTGAAATGACCCGCTTTGCTTTCTTCTTCACATTTCTTACAATCGATGGAAAGAAAACACGTTTTCTCAGGTGAAAAGGAACCGGAAAAACCATACGTAACCTGTTTTTTTTAGATTTTATCCATTCAACAATTGTGAAGTAAAAAAATCTATTTTCCATAGTAGTTTGATCACACTTATTAATGTGGAAGAAAAATTCTGTGGAAAGAAAAACAGGAAACCCACACATTCTCAAAACAATTTAATTTTTCGGGTATAAATTAGTCTCATATACAGTCGGCTTTCCATACAGACTGTTTAACTCTTTTTTTATCTTAGAAATTTTTCAAGTCCAGAAAAAAATAAAAGTTGAATTATTATTTATCAAATATCATATTTCCATTTGTAATTTTCATAAGCAAATTTAT
>JAGTTH010003309.1:0-13625 GCA_022606485.1 Agraylea sexmaculata
TGAGATAATACAATAATTGCTTAAATGGGTGACCAATGAATCATTTCACTGGATATTATTGGTTTAAAGATATTTACAAAACTTGAGATTTTTGTATATTTAAGTGAAATTCAAACAATGATTGTCTTTGAATTTGAATTTTATTAAAATACACGTTATTAATACACACTCTTTGATTTTTATTAAAATACACGTCTTATTTGTGTCTTTAAATTTATTTTTAATTTAATATGTTATGTGAATGTGTTTTTTTTTAGAGAATTAAAATAAAATAATTAGAATAAAAAAACTGCCTTTTTTATTGATAGGAGTTTGGACAATAAACCATGGTTGATCAATGTGGTGAATTATTGTGAATAAAATTTATAAAATGTATATTATAATTTCTTTATTATTAAATGTGAATACATATATACAATGTTTGATAGTTCAATACATCTTGGGAGTATGGTTTTAGTAAAACCGAATTTGAGTCGAGTGATTAAATGATTTACTTTATTTGTTATTTAACATATATTTTGTTACAAGGTATCGTAAGGCTAAAGGTGAAGTCTATCGGTAAAATTAACTTACATTTACTCGAAGGATATTAAGGTAAGTCATTTTAATAAAGTGTTTCTTACTCAAATCTGCGATATTTGCCTTGATTCTTTTTAATTTAACATCCTCATGGACTTTAAAATAAGTACCATCTATACATATAAGGCCATCTTAGGACACTTGTTTTGTACTACTTAATGTGACTTTCTGCCGCAGTAGACAGAGCAGGGTAATAATAGATTTATATAGAAGTAACTTATCGTCAGACGAGAACTAAGTATATCTGTTAATAATCGGATACAATATGTTAATAGCCAAGCTGCTCTCGTCCACATCATATTATATGTGATTGGACCAGTTCAGTTTAAGGATCAAATACTTGACTTCTTTCAGTATTCAGTATTAGTCAGGTATTTATTTGGTATTGATACCGAGATGGTTGTGGGATCGCTTACTCTTGTTTTTGATATGATAGTCCTGTCATAAAAAGTACACTTTGATCATATCTGGCGCCGATAATTAACCCTTTCTCACTGAAAGTAACAAACACACTATCATGACAGCAATTATCCAAAGTGAACATGTATGATTTAGAAAAACACATAAGAATATTGACTTTGAAATGATTCACTCCATCAGACAATGAACTACCTATATGTATTCATTCATAATATGAAACACACTGTTTGGATTGTCCTGAAATAATAATGCTAATTTATTCCGCCTTGATCTGTATAGTAAAAGATGAGAGTCCATCAACATAACTGCATTGTTATACTGTTCTGATATCCAGATATGCAATAGTAGCCCAATAGTAATTGCGTACTGTAAATGTTGTGTCAAATAACAAATAATAAACGAAAGTCATCATGTTACTATTAATAATCAATTCACACGATCAACACTGTATGTGATAAACAATACGTATTTGAATCAGCTGTCAAACTTTTAGGTTCTCCAAACGTCAAAATAGAAAGAGACAGAAACATATTGTTTCCGTCTCTGTCACTGCATGTTGCATCTCTTTCGTTCGTATCGCTCCGTCTCTGTTAGCACCGAAATCCCCCGCCGAAATACACTAACAAGTTGGTCGGTACTAAAAACGAATCGAGACTACCTCGCTATGTATGCGTGAAATGTTTAAGACGAAATTTGAATCGATACATCGATAAAAAAATTAAACTAACTACTAACCGTTCGCCACGGTGATGATATAAATCAACCGCATGTATCAGAACTCCGAAACGACTCACATCAAAAAATGTCACATCAAAGAACTCAAACGAAAATGGTACATATCGACGCATAAAATCACTGTACACGCATTGATTGTGAAAACTCGATGTAAATCGAATGGAAGAGCCCGAAAATCGACTTGAAAGATGTCACATTTGTAACCCCCCTCCCCAAGAAAGCCACCCGGAAGCACCTCATTTTTTATGTCTGTATGAGCCCATAGAGATGCCAATGCCACGGTTTCCGGTTCACATACCGGCCGTAGCTTCCGTCAAATTGCCACTTCAAAAGTTTCCAGCGATATTGGATACTAGAAATATATATATAATGTTGAATTCTCCCCCTATACGTACCGCTTCTAAAGTGTTTTCAATTCCAAGACGATAACCGTGGGGCAAATTCGACTCGTTCAATAGTTTCAAATATTGTTACAATAAAGTTTTATAGCCTTAAATGAGCATCGACGAAAAGCTCATGGTTAAAGAAATACCTTACAATAAGCTTTGAAACATTACTTAGCGAACTCAATATTGAAATTAACGAGTTCAATTATTCGAACAACTTAAATGCACATTTATTTTTACAGTACATTTTCAAACCCCAATTTTTTTCTCATGTTTTTTACATAGTTTACATAAATATACATATTTATGATTTGGGTGTTAAAAAACTTATTCTTTATCTAAAATATATAAAACATTGTTTGTGATTTATTGAAGTGATGGATAATTTTACATATATTTCTAAGGTGATTCCTAGATCATAGTTAAATTTTGCATATAATAAATAATAACCAGACCAATTCCAAGGTGAAGTATTTTGATGTATTCGAGCTCTGCAATGATTAACTTTATAATATTGATTATTGTATTATTTTATTTCAACTTATAGCTGATATTTACATGATATACACCTACACTTATCATACATCAATTATTATATTCATGGGACAAACCATAAAGTTGAATGCAAATTTCAAATACAGTAATGTTATTTTATTAATATTATCATGCTTTAATATTGATCTGTTAATATACAAATATAATAGAATAATACATTTTTATAAAAAATGTTCTGAGCAATTTTAAACCTATTTTTTCATCTTCTTGAACTAGATGTGTTAATAATTTTACCAATGCCATATTTTACAATATTAAAAATATCTACACAAAGTCAAGTAATATCCTACATGTGTTATGATGACATACAAAACATGTGATTTAGAGTGAGTCTAAATAGAGCAGCGTTAATTTAAAGCGGCTTGAATGTATATAAATCGGGACAAGGAGATAAATTACACGTAGAAAAATATTCCCAGCCGTATGTGTATGTTAGAATCTCTTTGTCCCTAGTTTGGTGATGATGCAACAAACTTATTTGGTTTGTTTTTGTAGAGACTAAGTTATGTGTTCTGAACCGCTAATGACGGCAATATAAAACCAGACAAACTTAATTTGTCGCCGCTCAAACAAAGAGATACGTTATTCTTGTCGATTGATTTACCAAATTGATACACGCGCCTAGGATATTTTCTAATGGTATTTATCTAAAAATAATCATAGGTATTCTGTGGGAATTTTAAAAATCAACCTCTTAAATACCCATTATCATAATGTGCTTATCTCACGTGTGCAGCAGCTCCTCATATAAATTAAAATCCATTAAGTTATTATAATAATATAAAGATATCTCTTTTATATACGATTTATGACATAATAATTCAATGATTTATTAACACAAAAACGTATCTACATATTGACTATTCATTATTAATACGCCATATTAGGTTTTTAATACCTGTAATTTGATATCAATATTTTTATTTATAAATATACTTATATATTATGCATATTAACCCAAAATCGGATTTAATTTAGATATGTTTCTGTGTAAAAAGCACATTTATATGTTTTTAATTGTTGTTGATTTAAACTTTTTATTTATCAAGTCAGATTCAACTTCAATATCATCAAGTATTTTACAATTATGGGAAATCAGATTAAACTTATATATTTTAACGTGATTGTGTTTTTTTGTGGTAAGCTTTTCTCTCATTTTCCTTGGAAATTTTATACTTTCACTTACTTTGACTTGAAAAAATATGTTTATTGAAAAATATATACCCACCTACACTGCGTCTCATATACATACAATAAGTAAATTTGTTATTCTTGGGTTAAAATTTGATTTACCTTTCTATGACATCAATTATATTTTATATATTTTAAGCGTTACATTCCATGTTAATATTTTTAAAATACCCATCATATTTATTATTCTACTAAAAAAATAACCACATTTTATGTATGCCAAAAATTTATTTTCGATTATAATCGACTACTATGTCCACTATATCAGATTATCAGACTATATTTAATCACAATATCACCAAAGTTCGAGAGTTTTGCACATTTTTGTCATTGACATTGTGAGTAATATTGCGGTAAATAAAATTAAAAAACAACCATTAATATTATTTCATGAAGATAGCACAAAAATAAAATAAAAATGATGATGTACAGAACAAACGATCTACATAGATTCTAGAAGGCAATGGCGGTCGATAAACTCGGCTCGTGAAACTCGATCCTCTTGACGTGTTCGCCGTTCATATCCCAGATTAAATCATAACTCCCAACTACGAATATGTTTATTTTTTGAATTCGTCAAATTTTATATAATTGTACGAAGAGCCATTGTATTCGACGTGTTAAATTTCTATGGAACTTTCCAGTAAATCTGAACGTGCCAGTCTGGAATCATATGTCAAAACCAAACAACGTATAATAAAAGTATGTTTAAAAGTTACTCTATTTAATTAAATATTTAGCTTTGCCCGTTGTGTTTATTTGAATCATAGTCATACTTACAGTATAATATATATGTACCTTGTAATTTAATTAATGAGTTGTATTATAAGTCAAATTAGGATTTAAATGTTCATCATAGTTATAGGTTGCACATAAACTTTGGTTCTAATATTCGTTATAGTATTAAACGCTTTTGAAATTTATAAAAAATCAACTTTAGGTATAAAGTAAGGATGATAAAAATGTGTCAAAAATTAGTTAATTTTATAGGCAGTGAGGTTTAATAATTTTTGAAAATACAAACCCCTAGCTTCACTCTTTAACCCGTCTTGTAGTGTATTTACTTATTATCTTACAAATGTAATCATTATTATGATGACGTCTTTAAAATACACGTTTTTAAAATCAATTCTAAAACTCGTACGTTTTCTTCGAACAAAGAATGGTGAAAACTCAATTTCCTTGTCCAAACATACAATAGCCAATGGTCAGTGAGTTTACAGTTGGCCTCGGGCTTTTAGTATAGTATGTAAATTGTAAAATTGTCAGAGGGTTGTTTAGTTGTATTCTGATTGTAAGCCATGCGTACTAAACAACAACAATAATGGAACTTTTATGTCTTTAGTCCGGAAAGGGAGTCTAGTCCATCTCATTCAGTCCCCCTTGGTGAGATTCAATAGGTGAATTACTTTTATTTCTAAGTTCATCGACATCCTGAATCAAAGAACAACTATTTATTTACCACCATATAAACACGAATTGTTTGTTTGATGAATTGGTATTAAGATAGTAAATACATAAGTATTGTATTAAATATCTATGATGTATTATAAAAATGTCGCCTTGTTCAATTTAGTATGTTTTCAAATAATTTTGTATCTAAATATCGTAATTTAAGTGTATATATATTTATTTTTTTAAATCATTAACTTTTTTTTTAATTTGGTGAAAAATAAATAAATATTAATATAATTAAAACATAAATAATGTTTTTTAACATAATATTAAATAAAATTAACGTATGACATATTTTGAATACATATTATTATTATTATTATTGTAGAAAACATATTTCCTCAATTATTTAAATCAATAAAAAACGAACATGGTTAACAACGAACGCCATTAAATATTATATAATTTTATAAAATCCCATTCTATTGACAAAATACAATAAAAACCTACATAAACATTTTTTTTATTTGATCAAAATCTATTATGTTATTATTAGTTATTTTATTTTATTTATTAAAAAACAAACAGCTTCCAGAAACTATCTTGAACCCTATAGTTTTTTTATTGTAGTTTTAAAACACAGTAAGTAAAAAAATAAGATGATAAATAATAATTTGGACATAGAAATGAAATAAGAAAACAATTATATCTCTTAATTATGTATAAGATGTTCATAATTTAAATGAATCAGATTTTATATTTCATTAGGTTTTAAAAAAATGTGCAAGACACAAAAAACTGAAATCCTTAAATGAAACAAGTATAAAGACTAAACTTATTGCCATTCATAAAATCAATCATTTAAAAGTTTTATGAAATATTTTTTTCCACCGCGCGTAATTTTTAAAAGACTCCGTTTGGACTTTTGGTTTAGTTCGCGAGTAGACAAAGGCCCATTCTTCTCTATTCACACGGCTATAAAACTGAAATAAAATAGAAAGACCAGTTTTTTACGATCGAAAGCATTAATATTGGTGTGTCGATCATAGACGGTTGTATGTAAATGCAGTATTTAATACCTGGGCGTGTGCGACTTGTGATACCGGTTCCCTGTCAGTACATCCCTTTGTCAATGGCCATTCGCCTTTTATTTTATACACTATGGACAATGGTACAAAAACAAACGCCTCTCCTTTCATACTATACAGGACTCGAGTGAAGGAGGCGACTGTTCTCCCAGATTTACCGGAAACCCCCCCAGGAATAGATACAGGTCGTCCATGAGAACGGGGACTATTCTTTACGATATGCCGACTTAAGCCACCCAATAATCCCATTATACACTTATTTTTTACTAAGCACAACCATATAAATTCAAATTAAAAAGAAATGACTCGTAAATAACTATACCATTAAAACCATCACAATAACTAAAACGATGATACAATCACAGATTAAATTAACGGTCTTTATCAAGCATTCTGACTGGTGAAAATATAAAATCTGTGATTCCATTAATCATAGACTTTATAATCGATTTCGAATCAAGGAAATCAAAATAAACCTGGATGAAGACGATTGATTTTCCGATCTTCCAGTCGTAATAATAACCGGGATTTGAACCCATGACGACATTATTTGTAGCCTGATATAATTAACTGAATTAATAAGTAGTCAAAATAGACTTATAAAACCCTTTTAGTTTAAAAAATGATCACAAATATGCATCCCCACATAATTTTTATACAAATAAAAATATGTCCAAAATGTGTCCTTTTTCATTTAATGGAAAGAATTTAATATATTGGTTTTTTATAAGGTGATTTTTTTATATAATTAAGTATTTTTGCAGTACCCTACCTCCTATAAAATAATCTCCTTAATTAAAATAAATAGAATACTTAAGTTTATATAAGTAATTTATTGATATAATATCTGATAAATTTATATGTACCCATTACGTATACAGATTTTGGGGGGAATAACACTACGAAATGTGTTAATTGAAAAACAAATTAATTTAACGATCGCTGAATTGATACTACCATTCGTTTATTTATATCCAATAAATAAATTTTTAATACTCATATTTATTTTAGACAACATACTGCATTAAGCGTGACTTCACTGTCAGCCAGAGATATATTTCAATCGTATTTGGTAAAAGAAAACATGGCTTCAAAAATATATCAAAAGAACGATTGTGATCTTTCTCGCAGCTTTATGATTTTGGAAATATAATAATCATGACCTCGTTTTTAAAATGTATAACACAAATATGTGAAGCTGACTCGGTGTGTTTAGAATCAAAACATTTGTCCCGATACAGTACTAATAAATAACACACAAGCAAATTGTTTCTTTTAGAATACTAATATAAATATAAACATCTCCGTTTACACTCAAAGCGACCTTGAAAATCTCTTTATAGAATCTTAATTTTAAGCTTACTTGTGGAATGTAATCTTAATACTGTTTTAATTAATTTTAAATTGCAAGTTCGCATACAGAAAGTAATAAAAATAGAGTCTTTTGTGAAATCTTCCACACTGACCCAACCAGGTGGAACAAAGACCCCCCCAAAAAGCATACAGTAGTTTTATAATCTCATACAAATATTTATAGCTTTCTTTTATATATTCGGATGAGCGTTGTAAAAACGGCGAAGTAATAAAAACCAATTCAATGAGGAAGTATGAGGTGACAAAAATATATTATTCGATGCAACGCCCATAATATAAATTCTTATGACCTTTAACACTATAGAGTGGGAATATTTTGAATGAAAAATAATTTAAAAAAATAGAAATATAATGTATTCATGATGAAATGTTGATTGTTTATCGGGATACGGCTAATTTTTAGTCAAAGAAGACAACATAATTTGAGTTTAAGAGAATGCTCGATAGACCTGGATTGAAATGGAAAGACGGATTTATTGATTAAATTAATAAAAAATCTATTTAAGACCCAAAATAATGCTTTATTGGAATGGAAAATAACAGTGGTTCTATTATTGCATTTTTATGACTGTCATTATTTTATTTTATAGGGCAAAACCACAGCGAATTCTTTGCTATTTCGAAGAATAAAAATACACCATAAGCTTATTTTGAATAATTTCATTTTGAAGATTCACGGCTTGTTGGATGTAAATATTCAGCAATAAATACCTCATAAAAGAGATTTCGCTGTTTGATATTTTTGTGCTTAACATATTTAAAGTCGTTAAAATAAAAACATAATATTATCTTTGATTCGATTCTCAAGAACCGGCGTCGATAATCTTCCATAACGAGTATTAAATTACGCACCGGTAAACAGTCCCAAAATATCATATTAACTGCGTCGTAAACGTGTAATAAAATTAGATTTGTATCGTTGGATGATTTTATTTCGATGATCCAATACCCTTGGCAATATGCATTTCTTCAATCAAATTATATACAATGACCTAAGCATCTGCAAGGACATCGCCAATTACGCAGCGATGATAAAAAAATGACCCCTTTTCCTATGAAAGGAAACACTTTAATTATAATCGCATTTGTTTAACCCATTCAAAACCAACCATCACAACATCAAATGACTCATCCGATGCCGATAAATCCATTTGCATAATTTCGACTTAAATAAGAGACGAGCAAAAAACAAATTTGCATGGCGCACACCTTTTAAATAATTATGTCATTCAATACAAATTAGGAGCGTTTAATTAAAGCAGGCAGATGTGGGACTTACAATTTATTACAAAAAAAATAATAAATACTCAAATTATTTAGATTGGTACTTATCGTAAATAAGGTATAGTTACACTACAATCGCACTAAATATATTATTAAATAATTCAAATAAATCATTATACCTGAAAACAGTTACCAAAATATAAATATAAATTAGATTTTTGGGTGTATGATAATATTTGGCTGATTTTGAGTCACGGCCATTTGGGCAGTGGATCGTGTGTTAACTCTTTTGAATTCGCAGGTCTTATTTTTTGAGATGGGGTTTCGAAGGTCGGTTTGAATAAAAAAAAATCACACGTGTCGACGATTATGCAAGCGAATTATATCGACCCTTGCCAAAGCGAAAACAGTTCAAGGATTTCAAGTTTCAAAACAGGACCTCATGTATTTCGAATAGGGTTGGCGTCTTAACTAATTAATTCATATTTATAATCATAATCATGTAATATTACCTACCTACATACTTCCAAAGATCTGAAAAGATTTCATGTTAACTAGCTTCAAATAATTAATATTATAAGTAAAATATATTTAATTGTGGTATATTGATGAGCGATGTTTCCAGAAAATAAAATATTTCATGGTTAAAAAGAACGAAGTAAAAATGTCTACAACGCAATATTGTTGCTATGGTTCATCTACTTTTTTCATATACATGTGTTTGGTTTTACGTCAAATCATAAACAAACCATAGAATACCTATAAAGCATAAATATTATGATGGTAGTTTATTTGTGCGCAATTATACTATAACATCATGGAACCCTCGAGACACGAGTCAAATGATAACCCATTAAAAGAGAGTATTACTATGCTTTTTAGTCTATGGTCTAAATCTTTTTTTAATACACGATTAATTTTAGTAATTTTCGATACACGTTATTCCTAATGAGCAGACCTAGGCTGAGAGGGTGCCAGAATCAGTTTTCAAGACAAGACTCTGCTTCTGCATAGCTTTCTTATCTGGTAAAACTCATTTTGAATTATTTAAATAGAAGAACAGATTATTTTAATATTAGTTATTTGAATATTAACAGAATAGAAATTAAACATAACAATTTTATTTGACGATATTCTAATTTTATATACACACGAGGGGCTTTTTAGAGGGTTTTTTTACAAATTTGGTTTTTAGACACAACAACGTGTTAATTAATTCTCTGCAACTCTGCCCAACTTAATAATCGCCTCAATATTTACCTTACAATCCAGGAAATCAGAGTAAACCTGGATCAAGACGATCGATCACAATTTTTTTAAATATTATTTCCAATATCCCAATCGTAATAACCGATCAAATCAATTTAAAAAATTTGACTTAAACCCATGACGTAGCCACGCGTCTTATCCCCTGAGCTATTATGCTGGTAAAGCTTAGCGATAGAGCAGCTCTACAATCCAGGAAATCAGAGTATACCTGGAGGATTTTCCCAATCCCCCAGTCGTAATAAACGAGTCGAATCTTTTTTTTTTACTTTAGCGGGATTCGAACCCAATACCCTATTTGATATTTTCGTATGTAGGTATGCATTCTACAATGTATGTGGTGCATATCGTGTAAAATCAGAGTAGTGTAAAAGAAGGTACCTTTCCACCTTTTTTCTTGATTAAAACTTGTATTTAGATTGTTGGTCGTAGGTATGTATATTATTTTAGTTACTTTGTAGTGCTATCTCGGTATTCCTTTATTTGTGTAATATGAAATAGCTTCGAATTTGAATTTCTAATTTGTTTTCGCATTCCCTCCTATACAAAACAGAATGGCGTGCGGTCTGCGGCCAAAATAAATCTAAAAAGACATGTCAAAAGGCGACGCACGCAAAAAGGAAGCAGTGGACACGACGAAGCTGTCCTTGGTCCTTCGAGAAGCAGACGACTTTAATATTAATCGCAGAGGACTTAGGGTCCTGATTGGCTTACCCTTCCCGCCGGAAGACAGCTGGTCGTCAACAGGCCGGTGTTCTTTGTTTTTCGGCTTTGCCCTTGAAATACTCGTCCGCCATATTGCATACGGGATGGAACTCTAATGTTTTTGTTATTCGCCAACACAACCGGTTTGCCATTTTAAAAACAACACGATGTTTCCTGGAGGCTCTACCTGGAATCGGGTCTTCAGGTTTTACAAATATTCGCCGCCATTATGCAATACACTTGCATAATCTATTACGCGGCATTTTTAATGACGTTGTTTTCAACACAATGCTGATTTTGATGTCCGATTACCGAACCTCTTTATAAACATTCATCATTTTAATACAAAAATAAACACTGACAGCATATCACAATGATAATTTATAAATAAAATTCCGTGTTGTGATCCGAAATACAGATTAGTCACAGAAAATAGACCAAAAAAGGGCTATTGCATATATTGTTCTTATTAATTCAACCATGTTTCATAAATTATTGTTTGATTTGAAAACACACAACAAAAAGCATCTTTTATATCATCAATATTTAATTAAAGAAGATGAATCAGATAATAAAAATAAACAGCAGGTGTTAAAACATTTTTATTGGCATTAAATGGATCTTAAAAGATAAACTAAATTAACAAACATAAACAACAAAAAAAATCGAGCATTTTCAAGATGTAGAAGAGAAAGAATACTTTGGAATTTTGACTTTCAGCGTTTCATGGAAATAAATGAAAAAATTAGTCCCACGGTGAAATTGATAATGAATAGACTCATTATCATAGATGCCGCAATTGACTGGGGCCACCTACAATAGCGAATAGTGCGTCATACCATGTTACAGAATGGAAACCAAAGCAAGCCTGCTGAAATTTTATCATTTATTCTTTACCGACTAACCCAATCATAAGACATGTAAATAAAACCAAATATGCCTTCGAGGTGAAACGTAAGTTCATTTTACCAATGAACAAAACTGATATTATTTTTAAAAAATAATTAAAATTTCTAATAATCCACTCAACTCGAATTTGGTTTTACCCAAACAAACTGTTATTTAGTTTTTAAGCGTTATATTTTGTAATCGTTTTGTTAATATTGCTTTTATTGTTGTTATTATTTATTAATCTTCAAATTTGTAAATGGGTTTTTATTTTTTTCCCCCATTCTTTCTATAATTAAATACTATTACTCATGTCAAATTTAAATAAAACATCCTCATGTTAGTTATAGGTAAAAAGATGTAAACACTCTGTACACCTAAGTCTTTTTCCAAAGATGTATTGTTCTATCAATCAATGTAAAAACTTATGCATAATAAAGAAATTGTAATATATATTTATTCTTTACATGCATGAAGCAATATACATATTTATTTTTGATTAGATAACTTAATAAGCAATTTAACTTGTTTTAATTTTTATACATTACATACAATTTATATAATGGGGGCCTAATAGTAAAATTTTTCAAATAAAGCTAACCATGCTCACTTAAGAAATCATTCAATCAGCTGGTGGGACACTCAACATGATAAAAAATAATCAAACAATATACAATTTAAAGCTATTCTAGTTTCTCAATATCAAGTAGGTATCTGAGTTAATTAGATTGATTGTGCATTGCGTCGTAATAAAAACTAATTTTCTCATATGAATAATATATATGTCAAGTGATCTATTCACACAGTGAGAGAATAGTGATTTGGTCCCCCTTTGATTCGCATGAGCATTGAGATCGATTTTTCGGATGAGGGGTCTTCCAGGAGGTGTCGCTTTAGTATTCTTTGTAGTGAGGTTAGTGCCCCTAGAGTCCCCACCTGGTACTTGTGTTTCTCATATTCAATGAATAAGAACCTAACACACTTGGGTTCTACAGTAATATTCAATGGAGTCCTGCTTTGGAAATTGGGTCAA
Organism: Agraylea sexmaculata; assembly: GCA_022606485.1. Taxonomy (NCBI): domain Eukaryota; kingdom Metazoa; phylum Arthropoda; class Insecta; order Trichoptera; family Hydroptilidae; genus Agraylea; species Agraylea sexmaculata. The sequence continues at coordinate 12,840 of JAGTTH010003309.1, forward strand.
ACAACATGCACCATACTTCAATGAATACTCCGCGCGATTGTAAGAACTAAGAACAAGTCCGTCCACATATTTCCACCGGGGAATTCTACATTACATATTAAAATACATAGGGATATAAAGCAATGAGAAAATGTAGAGCATAATTAGTAGAAAAATAAACTTCCAATACAACAAAGACTATAACAATATCACCTTCACATCAGTGTTCGTGGTTCGTTAGAAAGGTATAAATAACTTAAACGAGTATTGCATAAGTACACGTTTAAAAAATTAAGAAAATATATTTTATTTTGGTTACAATTGTGATTTTTTTAGCTGCACCAGATATAACTACAACTGCGCCTTTTAGAAATGATCATAATCATAAAACATATTAAAGCAAGTGAGTCAATATTTTTTATAATAATATCTCACGCCGACAATTATTCTAGGACCCTTATTCAATACAGTGCGATTGACACCTTTTTTAAAAAAAAAGATAAATTAGGTTAGAGCAAAATTAAAGTTCTGTTTCAAACTCAAAATTTATTACAAAACATTTAAAACACTCACCTAAGTTATAAACTTGTTTTGTGATTGTTTTCTTGGTCCATTGTAATAAATGTGAAAGTAAAGAACATTGCATTTGTATTACCCAAAATTTATTTTATTATTAGGGTATTTGCACGTGATATTTTATTAAAATTAACACCTTTAATTGTACGGTATCAGGTCCCATCATAAATTCATGAGCATTTCATTGAAAAAGAAAATAAAAATATAAAAAATAATATGTACATATATATA
>JAGTTH010003310.1:0-54887 GCA_022606485.1 Agraylea sexmaculata
ATTTAACGGACTGTAGTTTTTTTGCACAGTGGAACTTTATAATATGGACAATTATAAACGAGGAGTTCAAATATTTTTAATATAGTATTAATTGATTATATAGAACAAATTAATTTTATATTATCATATTTTATCCAAAAAGGTACAAATAAATGAAATATAAATAAATGCTACTTATTAAAAAAATTTCACTTGAATCCATAATTTGTAAACAATGTCAACATTCATCGCAAAATTTATTTGTTAATTGCTTATTTGATTTAAAATAAAATATATTCATAATATAACCAGATAAGTACTAATTGAGTTAGTCATAATTTTAAGTGGTTAATCATGAAAAAAATATTTTTACAGCTATTTCTAATTCAGGCGAATTCGGGGCATAAGCGTATTTCGATTCCAATCAAATTATTTAAATATGTATAATATACCATTGCACCTACCTAATTTATTGCTTTTATGTCTTATAATTATTAATTTTTAAATATTTATTTTGTAATGTCAAAAAATCAAAGTATAAAATAATTTACTAATTATTTTACTTACATTTTGTAAAAACTAAAAAGAGTTCAATGAGTGGGAAACCTAAAACCTTAGATCTCTTAATACACAAAGAAAAGTTAATTTTATTGAATTAAGTGTACTGTTTTTATTATAAAACAGCTTTTTTATATGATTTAACTATTATATTAAAGTTTATATCTATTTCCTTTTTTAATTATTTTTGTTAAAATCAGATCAGATATTGTTTGTACAATTTAGTATTGTGTAGATATTTCATAATTGAGATAATTATTATATTATAATGATTAATATTGTATTTATATACAACTTTATATAAAATATTGATAAACCACTTTATTAACACTTTAAGCTATCTTACATATTTCAAAAGCTATATTAACAAGAATATTTTATATGCACATATAAAACCGATTAATTTGCCATTATCTCGTACGAAATATGATCCCGTCTCGTGTTTGTTCTGAAAAGATGAACTTTTATCATCATAAATCGATAAATAATTGTATGTGTTCCTTGTTGTGTGAAATGTTATGTACCTACACATTATTAACTTAAGAGTGAATTGTTGATTTTTTACGAGGATGAAGTGACGAAATTATGAGAGCGGTAATTAATCGCTCATGTAAGATCATGATTTTATTAAAATAATTGAGCATTATTAATTTTTGCATAAGTTTAATTATTTTTTAAGCGAACAATCGGAATGAAGTTGTTAATAATTAATATACAATTAATGAGTCGTGATTGCATCATTGGTATTTCGAACATTCAATATGGGGGACTTCTTAATTTCATACCTGACCAGTTCATTTAAATGTTGTGTAATTTACTGCACTGCAATTATTTTTTTACGATTTTCTCTTACACGCATAATTATCTCACAATCATATAATTAATATCAGTTTATTATCACAATATGGTTTAATAAACAATACAACAATTATAGTTACATTTATATTAATACAGAAATATTAATTGGCCCACTTGAGTTCATTTTAAAGTAGTCTCCGGAATAAATTGAATTATATCCTTTACTATTAATTATATATTTTTTAAGATTTTAAATAAGTTTTAGCTCCATTATACTGATAATAACTATATATTTTTTAATTATAATAATTTAATTAATTGATATTAATTTTATCAAAATAAAAGTACTTAATTAACACTTCATGATACAGAGTTGTGAGAATTCACCGTTTTTCATTATGTTTCAAATTTCACAAGAAACAATTATTTCAAATGATCCTATAATTTCAGTAACAATAAATGGTCTTAAGTAGAATTTTTTATAATTTCAGTAACAATAAATGGTCTTAAGTAGAATTTTTTATGGTTCTTAAGTTTGTAATGATTCTATTACTAATTTTTTTTATTTAAATGAAATCACCGCGGAACCGTTTTTATTCAAAAGTTATTAAGATCTTCTGCGGTGTCATTATATAACATGTCTTAAAATTAGTTAAATTAAAAATACATCAAAACTGATGCCTTCCTCGAGAAGCTTACCTTTCTGATTTGATGTCTTAATAATTTTATGGGTTTTGAGCACATGGGTTAGATATATTATTAAATGAATTTTGTCACATACCTTTATAAATAAGCTTTTAATATACATATTTAGTTTCGATGATAGCGAGTAAAACAACATATTGAACTCAAAAACGTATCACCCATCGAATTATTTTGTTGGAATAATAATTAAGTGAGAGATATATTACAATTTATTTATTATGCATATTAAGTTTATACAATGATTGATAGAACAATACATCTTTGGAAATAGACTTTGGAAGTAGAGTGTACAGAGTATATAAATCTTTTTACCTATAACTAACATGTTTTATTTAAATTTGACATGAATAATAGTATTAAATTATAGAAAGAATCAGAAAAAATTAATAACCCATTTACAAATATGAAGATTAACAAATAATAACAACAATAAAAGCAATATTAAAAAACAATTACAAAATATAAAAAGAGTTTGTTTGGGTAAAACCAAAATTGAGTTGAGTGGATTATTAGAAATTTACACTTTATTTTTTTTAAATAATATCAGTTTTGGACTATATGTCTTATGATTGGTTTAGTCGGGAAGTTAGTCATTTTAGTGTAATGTTTTTTTACTGAAATGATCATTTTTAACTTAATGTCCTCGTGGACTCCTTTAAGATATGATTAAGTGAGATAAGTGATATTATTAGGTATTGGTACACATGTTTTCCTTCTTGAATGACTATTGAAAATAAATATAACATTGTAATATTGTGTTTACGTGACACATTTCCATGCGAATTGTGTGTTTAAAGTGCGAGCGCGGGTCCTCGTAAAAAGTGGCAAGAGTTGCTAATAGTCGTTTATCTGGTTTTCGAGTAATAAAATTAGGTTGTCTGTGTACATATGGTGTATGAAGGTTTTCCATGTGATGGGATTTTCTTAGCATCTGCCGTTTTGTTGGTCTTGAAGGTAGCATACGACAGGTGAGACTCGCGACATGTGTCAACCATACATTATCAACCACCATTCTTAACTATACCACACACACTATTATACTACATTACACTATATCTATTATATATGTGTATGTATGTGTTTAATAACGAACAGATTCATCGGGGACATCTTCATTAGGATTAAGATGTCCCTAAGGACAACAAGGAATATAATACTATGTTTTGATCCAATCATATTATCCATAATCTTATAGCTGTAATACATAAAGTATAACCGTATAATTTTACTATTTGGCTTACAATAAACATGAAATAAAAAAACATTTTACACAGATCTATTATTATTAGATAAAATTATACATCTAACGTTAAAAAAAACAAGACATTGTTCACGTCAAAGTAAACCTATTCGATTATTAGCCTTTTACACCAATTCAATTTAATTTCTTAAGAAACCCATGATAAAGTAATATATCTGATTAAGAAATTGCATTGATTTTTAAATATGTTTAAATTGTAAAATCAATAAGAAAATGTGTCATTACAATACCCATCTATTTCACTGAAACAAAACAATGATTACGTAATAAATTAAATGACCATAAAAAAATGTTGACTGAGATTTTGTTTTGTGTTTCGTTGATTTAAAAAAAAATTATGGAATTTTATCAACAAAAGATGTCATTCTTGATTCGTTTTAAAGATTGATTTATGTTTTTTTTTTCATGTGATTTGTATTATTTATTAAGTGTATTGCTTGCAAAAGCTTTCACAGGCGTCGCGTCAACCAAATAAATAAATAAGTAGGTGTTTTCAGTATTTATGATTAAATTGATAAATACATCAGAAAAGGGGGATTCTAAAATTTATTTTTGTTTTTGGAATAGAGATTAATTTCAAATTATTTATACTTAGTTGAGAAAAACGGTTTACTCGAAGGCACTGTGAGCATTTACCGACACACAGAAATACGAACGATTTTGTCGATAAGGAGAAACATACACATCCAAACGGAAACCATACATTTTTGTAATTTAATTTGAAGAATTCGGGTGTCAGGTGAGAGAAAGTTAAAAAAAAAGCTTATATATTATGTGGGACAAGCCAAGTTCAAATGAAGAGCATCTGCCCGCAATCAGGATACCGGGCGCGTGCTTACAAACACATTGAATACTCGTAATCAATTATTATTTATATAATTAACTATTCAATTAAAACTGATTTTATATATGGAGAATACTTATAATAACAAATAATAAATTTAGTGTTTTTTTTATAGTAAATTGTCATAACAAGTTCCATGGATAAGTGTATATCGACTGCTCCAGCGCATAATATCGTAAGTGCAAAAAAAAAACTGTGTGCTCTTAAGTCTTCATGGAACTGAGCCACATATTGTATGTATAAAATGTATGAACGTCAAAAAATGTAGATTTTAAATCATTATTTAACCTATTAAATGGGACTTTTTCGAAATAGTAAAATAGTCCTATTTGACCGGCAACTAATGTAGATTCATCTATTATCTATAACACATTTCATGTCTCTGTCAATAGAAGGTATTTAATCGTACATTGTTATATGTTATAAATAATAATTAAACCGAGTGACACGTGACAGGCAGTGTTACCAGATTGAATATGTGGCTCAGTTCCATAAAGACTTAAGAGCATATAGATTTGTTTTGCACTTAAGATATTATACGCTGGAGCAGTCGATATGAAAATTATTGTAGGGATTGATTTTTATGATGGGTGATTTAATCACGAGCCACCACTGTAGGGTTGGCCCGTTGGACAAGATATAGTTTGTGTTTTTTTGTATAATAGCGGAATGTGCCGCCTGCTTGTGGACGTTAACCCCCGCTTTTTGTCCGGTTACCTCACAGCCGGAAATCAACCGGATTCATTCTGATTTACATTCAACTCTAAATTAGATACGATTCTTCCCTTCGCCAATTCCTGCTTAAGATTCAAGATAGAGGTGGTACAATTTTAATAGCCGTCGGCATCGCTTTGCTCGTTCGTCGGACACTGGTTATTGAAAATGCACAAAAGGTAATGGGGCTTTATAGGCGTTAATGAGATGTGCAGAATGTTTAGCCTCGGGAAGTATTATTCACTTTCGTCCTTGTGGCCATTCATAATGGCTCATCGATTGTGTCCACCCACCATTATGATGAGGTGGTTGAGTGTGGTCAGGTATCCAATTAGTCGCATGCACAGCCTTCCTGTCTCAATAAAGAATTAGTATTATCATACACTGGACATATGTTCCTGGTTTTCCAGACAACGGCCTGCTCTTTATGTAATAAGTGTTGCAACACTATTCAACGGATGATCGTCAAGACGTGCTGATTACATATTTTAACCTCGATTACTCACTATTGACTGCTCGTAATCAAAAGGACTTTTTTAATCGGATTCTTTTTAAAATTTGAACATTTCAACCCTATTCATTCATTTTTTTTTATTTAATAATTTATTTATTTATCTAATATATATATATATATATATATATATATATATATATATATATATATATATATATATATATATAAGAAGTATATTTAATAGGTAAAAAAAGTCCATATTTTATTTAAAAATTATACTTCTACTTAACTAAATAATAATTTATGAGCCTTTCGATTGCTTTCAGCTTCACTTTCAGAGGTTTTTTTCATTTAATTAAATAGAATGTTCATTATATATTTTTGATACAAATTATTCGTTTTTAGAAATAACCGTATAATCAAAGGATAATTTTAATTTATATTGTGTTAGAGCTTTTGAATCTCTATCACTATATGAAATAAGACAAATCATAATTATTACACATTCATACGATCAATTTAATAAATTTTTGTTAATTTTAAATATCCCCAGAAAAAATCTTACATACCTTAAAACGAAATTGTGGACAAAATAACTAATTTCAGTCATACGACAGAACTCTTCTGGTGGTGTGAATTATCATTAAACGATGCTCTAGAGCAGCTGTTGCACCACATATAATATCTTATATACTTTCTTGACTGTATAATAATTTAAAAGTAATCTGAAACAGTTAAAGATTGAACGAATGCCGACGAATGAATAGTTGGTTGACATTTAATTAGGGCTGCAATCAAAAGAGCCATCAAAAACGGGTTGAGACTTGTACTTATAAAATCTTTTAGGTAATTACAACGTATCGTTAATTTATAAAAACACTCGTAAAGCCACTTTAAATTAATAATTATTAAAATATCATACACCCCCCTGATAATTCTTTATTAATATTATGAAATTACTGAAAAAATATCCACCATTTATATTTTTTTGATTTAAGCTAAACACGTTAATAAATGTTTTACTTGAATCTAACAGTATGGCCGATATTTCAATCCAACTTTTTAAAATTAAAGTTTGAGTAAAACATTGATATTGATTTTTGAGAGTGATGGATGTCGAACAGGTGATTGTATTACAGAATTGTGGACAAATACGGATATTAAATTACAATTTTAACCCTGAATTCACCATTACTTAATTAATAAATCAAGAGGATAAAATTTTTAAATTTACAGAATAATTTCATACAATCTTTATTGTCTGTGATATATATAAAAAATTGTGGTCTGACTTGTTTTTAAACTTATTCGGATTAATTTGTTTATTCATTAATTATCATCATCATTAGCATTAGTAGCCTTAAATGTACCCAATAAATTGATTTAAGATTAAATACATGCACTCTATGGATTTTGGATACTCTTTGGTCTAGGATTCTGTATTAGAATTAAATATAGTTTTTTTTACTTTGTGGGTCAAATGTTTACATGATATAAGCGCTTGAAATTTTTACTTAAAACCTATATGTGTATATATTGACGAAAGATTGAATATTTTACAGTGAATTTTACTAGAAAAAATGATGAATTGAAAACGGGGTAGATCAGTACCGCCGATATAAGAAGGCCATACAACTGGATGTACACCTCTATCGAGAATTCAGATGTACTGACGATTAGGCATGTGTCAAAGTGTTGTAACACTCAGACTCGACCGAATGGTCCGCCATCTTGATATTTATCATTTAATTGCATGGCCTGCTTATATCGGTGATAGGTACTAGACAAATAATATCGGACAGACGCAAAGACATGAATGAATACATAAAATTAAGATAAGTAATTATCGCAATGAATGATTTATTGAAACCTCAGTTCCAATATATGGTAATTTGTTTGATTTATTATTTCAATGTGTAAACAAGGTGAAGGCATTCTTGTGGCGCGGGTTAACAGGTTGTTTATTGGTTATTGTGTGGTATAACGGTCGTGTCAATATATCTTGAACATCGTGATATTGGTGAAATAATGTCACTTTGTTCGTTAATATATATTTGGTAAAAGAGGTTACAGCCGCCAGGACATAAACTTGGATGGAGCAGATGCTCGCCGTAAATACTTCATCAACAGATTAATCTCCGCCTTTGCGTTTACCGTATCAATTTCTTCATGGATCCTGAATTGAATTAATACGATCGTCTCTTCTCTAATGAAATGGGATATCGGGAATAATATTGGTAAAATCTCAATCAATCCAAGATTACTCTGATTCCCTCAATTGTATGATAAGATGAATACTGAGAAGTTTAGCGTTCTCATCGATGATCTTGCGTAACTGTAACAGTTATAAATACATATAATATATCTTCAATACGTTAAATTCAAATAAAATCATAAAAACCCACTAGTGTTTCTCTGGGCCTTGGTATAAATTTTATTGAATCAAAATTAACATCGTTTGCTTGATGGCATTTCATTTTTTTTTTTGGATTTATTAATGATGACAATTAAGATTTGTCGAAAGGAAATTTGTTAGTTCAGCTATTTTTTTAAATAATTTGTAGTATTCAATTAAAACATAATAAGCACTTCTTTTCAAAAGATAATAATAATGATATTAATGTCATATTCACATTAAGTTATAGGTATAAATCGAAAGAAGTTATTTTAAAATGTCAACTCTTTTGCTATTAAGCAGTTTTTTTTAAACGTACGGAAAATCGTATTATTTTTTTATAAATTTAACAGTATTAAAATACAAATATTAAAACTAAATATGCTTAGGAGAAATATAAAGAATTAATAATTAAAAAATATATTTTACAAAAGATACAACATAAATTACTGCAGGTTAACAAAATTGCAATGCCTTTTTATTCAAATGTTCACATCTGTCATAGTTATACACAAAATATGATAGAGCTATGAAGTTTTTTTTTACCATTTTTATTATTAATTTTAAAACTAACTGAATGAGAAATGCTTAACAGTTTGTTGTATAAAGTAATGTAATATTTAAAGGCTCGTGCGGATATAATGCAAGGTGTTGATATAAGAGCAGATGTTGTAACATGTACCACAGCTTCCAGAAACATTTCATTAAACCAAGGCTTCTCCGTTGATATTTTTATAAATATGTATATTCAGTTAGGCGATATCGATTTGCATGAATCTGTTTGTTTTAAAACAAAGGAGTTGAAATACAAAAACACGGGTTCAAATAATAAAACAAGGCGGGTGCGTTAACATATGCTAAAAGATGCGGGCATTAAGCTCCATGTACCTACACATTATTTGTAATAAACATTATAAAGAAAGGCAATTTGAAAAAATATCGATCAACTAAATATTCGGATTGTTTTATTATACGGAATTTTTCATATTCATTATTGTATTTTTTAATATATACATTTTAAATTGTTTTAACATGTTTCAAAAGCATGTAACCGCATTTACAAAGAGAACAATGACACGAAGTACGAGTATCACTGCCAATGTCATGTGAACTGGCAAATTCGAAATTATGCTGGTGTGTTTCAAACTATAATATCCATTGTTGATCGAATACTGTGCGATGAATTAGTTTTGGATATGTGTAAAATTTGAATGTATTGTTGTTATTCCCCTCTTCTTGTTTCCTAAACCAAATATAATGAGCTCGACAACATATGGCACGAAAGCCTATAAAATATATTCGTGTTTGTATAGGCTTTTCAAATTCGCGAGGGTACAGATGATCCTCGCTTTGTTCTTGACGGTCCCGAATATAATATATTTGTGTCTAATAAATCTTGAACGGGCTTATATAAGAACAATCATAATATTTAAAAGCCTGATATTATGAGAGAGTACCTAGTTGTTACTGTCACCGCAGATGAGCAGTAAAAAAATGATGATATACTGTTAAATATGGAAGCGTTGCTGTAGGCTGTCATCATCATTATAAATTTTAATACTGCCATTCAGCAATCACTGCGTTTAATCAAAAATATTTAATTAAAAAAAGTATATGATTAATTATATGTCTGTTATATTACGGTTTTCCTTGATAATTTCAAAGTTACTCATGGATTTCACTAATTTTTCCACCAAACACCTACACTTTTTTATTTTATTTTGGGCACAAAACTAATGAGGTTATGTTTTTTCCATATGTTTATTTACGTATCGGTGAAAATCAGTATATCTATATAAAGTATAATATAAATTAAATTCATATTAAGTAGTAACGCATCATGAATAAGGATTATAACTGTAAATAAAAATAGATACAAACTTATTTAATATTTAATTAATTATTATGTTACATTAAAACCATCGCCGTACATCAAAAACCAATAAATTGTATGTAATTATTTTTCAACCTTAATTTTTATTTTTATTCGCAACCACATTTTTCTTCTAATAATAATATACGTCAGTCATTCCATGGATTCATAATTTAACAATAAATAAAAAGTAAATTTGTCAATTTTTTAAATAGTTTTGTTATAATATACTTCACACTTATGATTTCGCACTTGTGAGCTGTTTTAAAAGAAATGTTCAATTTTTATCACTTTATATAGCCATTCCTTATTAGCAAACTTAGTTCAAGTGGGTGTGATGAAGTACTTTGACATATTCGAGTTTTGCAACGATTATAATAATATTGCTTTATTATTTGATTATTGTTTCAATTTATTTCAACCCTGATATTTACACAAAGCACATACACTTATCATACATTAATTAAAGTTGAATGCAATTTAAAAAAAATAGTATTTTTTTTATTATTATAAGATTGTTCTGTTAATATCAGAAAATTCAAACAGAATAATACATAAATTTCTCCGAATTATAAGGTAATATATTTTTTTTATTATTATTAAGATAAAACAGTTCTTTGGAATACCAGAGAACCTACATCTCTGATGGAGCATTCTTTGAGAGGGTTTTTTATACACAACAACGTGTTAATTTTCTGTCGGTGATCTTAATTATTACTAGTTACACAGGTAACCGACCTAATAATCAGTATTTACCTTACAATACATCAAATCAGAGTAAACCTGGATCAAGACGATCGATCGGGATTTTATTAATATTATTCCCGATCTCCCGGATCAAATCAATTTTTTTTTGTCTTGAGCTGCGTCTTTTCCCCTGAGCTATCACGCTGGTATATGTATATAAATAACAATATTATGTATAATAAACATGTAAGCCGCGCTGTGAGCAATTGAAAATCTGTTTTTTTCATCCTCTTGGTCGAGGTTTACATATAAGACTTTATGGAGGAGTAAATGATGATTGAATGAACATTGATGAGGTGTCGGCACATATGTTTATCCCAAAGATATCTATGATGATATTAGGTAGGAAGTATATAATGAGTGTGGTGTGGTTTAGTGATGGTATTAAGGATTGGCAAAGGATCCCTTTGTTATCATCAGTAAGATCAGCAACAGCAGCAGTGGCGGCACGTGGCCTGACTGCTTGACTGCTTGACTCTTCGCCAACCATATGGAACCTCAAGTGGCGTGTGCCGTACTGACACGTGCCAACGGCTTTACCTAACATTATTATCATTATATTATATTATATTTTATTTGCACTACTTTATTCAATTATATATTGGAACTATGTCACCTTGTCCCATAAATATTTACAACACTTTTTGAACAATTCAATATCACATCCATTTCCAACATAATGCGTGATATTCTGACAACGTGAATTATTCCGAAAAATATTATAGCAATTGTGATAATTTCAATTTGTTTATAAATTTTCCTTCATAGAGATAGGGTTCAATTAAAATATAATTTTATACTTTAGATCAACAATCCTTAGAAATTATAAATTTACTATCTAGATTACTTGATAATTTTATATTAGCGGTACAGAATATATTATTATATCGAAAGTATACGGCCAAAATGCACTATGTTTTATTTAATACTTTTGAGATAATGGCGAATTAGTGAAAAAAAACCTCTTAACACTATAAATTGATGGTATATAGTTGAATAATTTACAATGTGGTATAAGTCAATGACTTCTTTTATCTTTACAAATATAACACAATTATAAAAAAAATCTATTTTAACTACCAGAAACTTAAGATGTAAATTTGACTTAGTTAATTTTTTTTCTCCCGAAATATTGATGATATTGAGTGAGTTTTTGCAGTAGATAAAGTAATAAAAAACATATAGAAATGCATTCCTAACTCAAAATCGTCAAAATATGATATTTTGACATGACATTGTAAATTTTATTTTGAGATGTAAAATAATTAAGAATTAAACTACATTGAAAAGATCTTATAAAAACTAAATAGTATAGTATTAAAAATAAACTTAAAATAAATTTTCATACCTATTTCACTTATAATGATTACTACTTTTTATAAAGGAAATTTAATAAATTCTTCACAGTGATACTTAAAATATGATATTTTATTGCATCATAATAATAATAATTTTGGGGCAAGCAAAACAAACAAGTAATAATCATTTATCAAGGCAAAAAGTAAATTAATAACGTGTTTAAATACTCATCGTTAGAATATCACATCTGTTACATATTGGGTTTGAATGCGGCAGCTCGTTAGCGAAACAAGTCCAATTTGTCACTATCATCACTATAGTGACTATGGTTTAATTTAATAGGTTTAGGGCACAATATAGTTCGAGTGTCGATGCAGAAAATATGAAGTGTCCTGGCAGAAGAGGCAATATGTTAAAACCGTTACAACAGACAATGAACGTGAATAAACAGGGGTTGAAACACCCTTACATATATTATTATCTAAGCTGCATGTCAAATATCTTCACATACATAACGAGTATTCAATTATGTTATGTATGTCAACACATATCTCACTCTACATTTTATAAATAACATAAGAAGTGATTGGCATTTTTTTTGTTTCGATTAGATTTTACGCTGATAATAATACAGTGTCTCTAAAAACAACTAACCTAAAGCAAGCAATAATTTATAATACAAGTATTCTTTAAATTTTTTAGTAAAATATACAATTCCACCAAGAAAATCTCCTTTAAAAAAATAAACATAAGGAAGTGAGTTCAGTTTGACCATATTATTATTATTTTTTATAAGTAAAACTAAACTAAGTAAGTACTTAAGTTTTCATACTTTCGGGAACAAGAAAACTGAAATTTTTATTCATATCACTAATTGTTTTTTTTTATGAATCAAAATAAGATTTCATTAAGATATTAAAGCCTTTGTACATTTTTAAAATTAATTGATTTCCAAGTTAAATAAAAATAGATAAACGGACGATAAACTAAACAATCACTGCTTCCCAGCAGAATTAGTAAATAAAATATTTCTATGCCTCTTTCCTATTTATTGTATGAAAGGATATCGGTCAGAAAATGAACCAAAATTAATTGTATACTAATATTTTAGTTTATTATGTTTGTAGTGAAATATCATACTTTAGACACGTAGAGACTAATATATGATATTGCAGTATAGCGGTGTGATCAATCAGGATCGTTGATAAGTAATCTGAGCATGTCTAAAATAGGTGTGTATTTTCTCTACAAACATAAGAGATAAGTGATATGATTTTTCGGGGAAACTCGTCGAGTTTAATTGAATATTATTGGATATACCGTTCAATGAATACATTATAAAATTCTTGCAAACCAGTCATCTCGTGATGAAATGATGTTCGTACTACAAAGTATACGGAACCCGAAATGCATATCGGTAATTTGGAATGATCATGACCTGCGCAAGTATCAGTCAAGTATACACTATAAATTAGCATATGATGAGACTTCCTCGAAAAAATCGAAAGTGGACCAACGGGAGTGAATCGATGGCTTAATTTTAAAATTGCCATCCTGCAAAACCGCCACCGCAAAATTACAAACAGTTTGGGCCGATGAAGATCGATGGAACGTCCCTGGAATAACGGCTGGATTATTTGCGGTTATTTCGACCATCTGGGCATACATATATGTATATAAAAAAATCTTTAGAGCCTTTAAATAAACTTTTGTTGGTTTTAAATCAGCGGTTCTTATTTGGTGGTATGTAAGTACATTATAGAGAAAACAGAATACTTTTTTTAAACATGAAATTCCTCATCAGAAGGAATGCGTTAGGAGCCACTGCTTTGTGATAATCAAACATAATAAGTTATATTTAATACAATATATATATATATATATATATATATATATATATATATTTATATATATATATACATATCGTAACTAACTTAGTTTTCCTTTCCATCAATTTTATGTTAGTTACTTAATACGAGTACAATTTAAATATAAAATGCATTAATATGTTACAACCATTGATTGACAAACTTTGTCACAAAAAAGCAAAGGGTAAATTTTAAAAAATGATTAAAAACTCAACCCACGCCACTGATACAAGATGTTGAGTCGAATGTTTGAAATACATAGTTATTTTAGCTTATATATTAAAAATACATTTAGAAAGACATTAAAAATATTAAGTTTCAATTAGAAATTGGTTAGTTTGAGATATTAGTTCGGATTGATTTTAACCAGACCTAGTTTAAGAGAGAGAAAAAACAGATTTTTAATTGATCATAATTGTAGAGCACTGCACGGTGAGTATTTTTATTATTACTTTATAGTTTGTCTCTTGAATACAATAATTGATATATATCATCATGTAATTTATGTGGAAATGAATATCAGCGAGTTGAAATAAAATAATTCAATAATCAAATAATAAAGATCTACCTATTATTAAGGTAATCGTTGCAGAGCTCGAATACGTCAAAGCATTTCACCGTACTAACTTACTAGGTCTTACTTTGATTTAATCATTATTTTATATATACAGGTTGGACTTGAACTAACAGTGAATATTTAAACATATTAATTACTTATTTAACAGACTGAGTACTTCACAGAAACAGCTGATTCCAAGATGGTTGCCCAAACTCGATTCCAAAAGCAATATTTTTAATATATTTAAAACATTCTCAGTCAGTTCAAGTCCATCCTGTATATTATGATAAAAATGTCATTTTTTTTTAAATTAATATTTAACGGTAGGTAATTATCATTGTTTTGTAGAGGCAAGATGGCGAAATGCCGTTGATTTTTTATAATAAATTGAGATTGCCTTTGTTGAGTGTAAAGTAATATGGTTCGACCGTATGAAAGTAGGAAAACGAGTATGTACATACAACATTTCTCGGCGGCCGCTATTGGTTTTCCATGGAATCACGACACCGAGGATCCATTTTTGGTATAATTGGATATAAGAAGAGAAGAGAAGAGAAGCATTGAGTGCAAGATGACATGTGGAGGAGCCGCCAAATAATTACATGCTCGCAAATGAGTTTTGTATTAATCGTGGTGAAAGCTGCCAAACGGAAGGCACTTCAGCTTTTAAACCATTCCGCTTTTTGCACCCACCAGCATTTATGTCTCCATACTCGATTTCGTAAAAACCATTTAATATACACACAAATTCACATTATTAATTAACACGTTCAATTATCATTATCTGCATATTAGCACTACATAAACAATTAGTAAAAAAATCCTTATTGAATGCATAAATTATTGTAGTAAATGTATGATACATGTTTTTTATGACACTGCATTAAAATTAGTGCAAATATAGTTTCAATGTAGCAAAAGATAAAATACAGGACATCATTATCCTTTCATCAATTTTTATGGTGGATTGTTGCAATTCTACAAGACGAGCCGCCACTGTTTTTTTTTACTATCGGGTCTTTACAAAATAAGTAGATATATAAAAGATCATGTTCCGGGTTATAAATCATTGTATTGAAATATTGTAAATTAAATGATTATCATAAATATTTGATTTTGTATTATTTTATATTCTTTTAGGTAAACTAGAGCGTTTTTTTTAGATTATTGTTGTAATATATTAGATTTCTTCAAATTTCTACTGTATTTAATTGGAGAGATATTTTTGATTTCCCGATTTTAATTTATTCAGCATAATTTTATTATAATAAAAAATCACATATTGTAAAATAAAAACCTTTGCATTATTCTTGATTATATTTGATTTAAACATTTTCTACATACTTCAAAGTAGTTATTGGTATACCAATCAGTTAATTTTAAAACTTATACATTATTAATTAAAAATAAATAAAAAGTAGCATTAATTTATAAAGTATACAGTGTAAAATTAGGCATAGAATAGCAATTGGGTGTAAATGGACTTTACTGCACTTTTTTCAATCTGTAAGTCTATTGTTTTAGCGTACTAGTCTACGAAATTTATCCACAGTGTTCATGCAATTGAAATGGGGAAAGTTGTGAGGTCCATTTATTATTTTATACGTAACGTAATATGTATAACACAAATCCATTTTAATACATGTCAGGGCCAAGAGAAGTTTTAAAGGCAGAGAAATGTAAAATGCGGGCTCGGTTTGTCTACCGGTGTCGAGGTTGAAATTGCAAATTTTATGACATCGGCTACGATTAATAAACATGAATAATGGTCGTTGATAAAGTATAAGAAATTGCAAGGATAATGCATTGTTATAGGGGCAAGGTGGTTGAACAACACCGACGACATGTGGTAGGCGGAACATACATACATACTACTTCTTATGATTGTCAACCACAACCACCTTTCACATATGCTTAAATCACAACCAAATATACATACGTAGTCTCGGTTAATTAATTAATAAGTGTTGTTTATTGTAGTATCTGGTTTGAGAGGCACGCGTGCAATTTATGGGCTACGAACCGAGACCTCTCGCTCAATAAATAAGGAAAGCAAGCAGACGAGTGGTTATTAACCAAGGCCGAGAGTGGAAGGTGTTCAGTGTTCTGATAGTAAAGGCCAAACATGGCTCGAGCACATGCCACTTCAGGATATACAGGACTACCGTAAAGCAAGGCATCATAATTACTTTTATATACACTGTATACTGAGACACGGACATGTTTACATTTATAACCATCATGCGCATGCCTGCACAATATTATAATACATCGGACCTTTTTAAGCATTCACACAAAAAATACACTTACATTTGCTATATTTTAATTGTAATGTCATCATATACACAGGGCCAATCAATTTGTGACATTTATGACAAAAAATCGTCCATAGATATAAAAATAACATATCGCACGAGTTCAGTTCAAGTACATCAAGTGGCCAAAAACATTCATCTGTTGAAACGCAAATTTTATGAATAGTGTTGACTACATAATATTATGTAGATATCATAGATAAAAACATAAGATATCGCATGAGTGGCGTGTTTAGTTCGAGTAGATCAAGTAGCCAAAAACATGAGTTACCTGGTAAACATTATACTGTAAACATCTCTCTTCATATCTTCAGTTATATTTCACAGAAAAATGGGTAAATGCATTGTTACTACATGTCATATGGACTCAAACATACACTCAAATACATCTAGGCTCAGTTTTTACCATAGAATACTTCTTTAAGATGTTTAAAATATTATTGCGTTTTAATGGCCAAATTATTGTCACAGCCATTCTCAGGGGCTACTAAAAATGTGTTGAGTGAGGAAGACACACTTATGCCTTTATCAAATAGCAGAGAAGAGTGCAACGATACGGGCTTACACGAATTATTTAAATGCAATGCGATATCGATGGTATTGTCATTGTCTTGTATGTGTAACAGCCGTGATAAGTCACACAAAGCAGACCATTTATTACGATATGACCAATCGTCATTTGTGGTCTTTTGGACACAATTTTATCGTTTTCTTCAACAGATAATATATTAAATAAGGATTTTAGAGTAAATCTAATTATACTCAATAAAAATTACTACATTTTTACATCAAAGTTTGTAAGGTTTTTTTTGTGTATTTTATTGAATAAATTAAGTAAAGAAAAGAAAAAGAAGAAAAAGAAAAGAAGTAAACAAAACTTTAAAAATATATGTTTCATTTCTTGCTTTAAATATACACACATATGTACTATATTTTATGTTCATATTTCTTATGTTTAATATATTTTTTAAAATATTTCATGTGATGCATCACTTGTTGATTAATTGAAAATATTTAATAAAAAGTGTAATAAATAGCCCAGGGGATAATGCGCTTAGCTACAAATACTTTAGTTACGGGTTCAAATCCCGCTCAAGTAAAAAAAATATATTTGATTGGTTATTACGACTGGGGGGACTAGATTAATATTAATAAAATCCTGATCTATCGCCTTGGTTCAGGTTTACTCTGATTTCCTGGATTGTAAGATAAATACTGAGGCGATTATTAAATTGGTGACTAATTATAATTGAGATTACAATTATATTATTATATTATAAGATTTAATTGATGAAAAATAATCTTGACTGAGATAAGGAAATTGGTGCATTTACATACATCATGTATTTGTAAATAAATGTTACATTTTAAAAGAATTACGAGTTGTGGCATATTTTTTCATGAAATTAATGGACAACCATATTTTCAACGGCTTATTAAATTAATAAATAATAATATATTTGTTAAGGCAACCCTGTTTGATGTACAACGGTTTCTGTAGTGACTTCACCGCTACTTCGGCACGTGGCAGTCGCGTGCCATTATTCTTCACTCTTACTATTTTTATACATTATAACAATTATTATAACACAATTTAAACGACAATTAATTCAATTATTACGTAATTCATTAAACCGTTAACTGTATTTCATTTTAAAAACGACACTTTAGAATCCCGGAATTGAAAATTCGTACTATATAAATACTGACAGACGGCAAATTTATTTTAAGATATAATAATGTCCACATCGTAATTAATTCTCAATTGACCTGTCGTATAATTTCGTATAAAAAATCCACATCGCCCTAATATAAAAACAGCCGGCCCTCCGACGATAATAACTGAATTTATTGAATCTGAAGCTCGATTATTAACTGTGTTGTTTTTTCCCACTGTTATTTTTATAAAGAGGAAATGAGCTTTCGATCTCTATTCACAAAAAAAAGCTGCGAGGGGTCTTCGCCTTGGAAGCCATTCATTATTATTACGTTATCTTGCATCTGTACGTCTCAAAAGGCAAAATCCACCCTATACAATTCTATAAAAATGTAGGATTATACTAATAATATAAATGTTTTAAATTCTTAGTTAGTATGGATGACCGATGGATAGTTTCGAAACCAACAATGGACTATTGGTTTGATGTATAGAATAGCAAATCGACTGCTCCAGCGTATAATATCGTAAGTGCAAAAAAAGCTGTGTGCTCTTAAATCGCTATGGAACTGAGCCACATATTCAATCTGGTAACACTGCCTGTCACGTGACACTCGGTTTAATTATTATTTATTAAATATAACACTTTACGATTGAATACATTCTATTGACAGAGACATGAAATGTGTAATAGATAATAGATGAATCTACATTAGTTGCCGGTCAAATAGGACTATTTTACTATTTCGAAAAAGTCCCATTTAATAGGTAAATCATTGAAACAATTTTGATGTGTCATACATACAATGTGTGGCTCAGTTTCATAAAGACTTAAGAGCACACAGATTTTTTTTGCACTTACGATATTATACGCTGGAGCAGCCAAAATGTGGGTAAATGGTCCATTGGTACATACGTTTTTTTTTTCAAATTTTTTATTATATATGTATATTTTTATAAATGAATACTAATATAATGCTGTGGGCATATGTATGTTTTAAAGAGCGTTTGGTTAATTATAAACAGGTTAAATTATTTATCAACCCTGGTATTGGCCCGCTTCTTCTGGAACAGTTTGTCAGCGGCTTGCAGCGGCCACTTCCAATAAAACTGCTTCATAAATATACATTTCGAGTTGAACTTGCGAAGGGAAAATTTATTGATTGTCATGTGAGGAAGATTGTACATCGCACTGCCATCGCCAAAAAACTATCCTCGAACATTTCGAAACGAATGAATTATCGACAATGCTGAGCTTCCACACCAAACCCGTGTACTATCACACCGATAAATAATAAAAACATATACTGTATTTCATTAATCGTCGAATATAATTACTATATTTTCTCCTAGCATGACCAAATAATTGTAAATAAAGTATTTAAATGAAACAAGATGTGGTCTATCCTCGAGCATTCAGTAGTCCTCCTAATATAATATCAACAATATTTTATAATGAAATTGGTAACCAAATAGTTCTATATAAAAAAATCCCTATACTAATAATAATTGCCTTGTAGTATCTAACATTGAATATATGTATGTACATACATTTTATTACTATTATAAATTTCTTTCAAATATGTTTTGTTATATTTTAAAGGCACGGTTGTTGTTACATCTGGTGTAACTAAAAGAACCTAACAAAATTCAGCATTCTAGCCTATGTATTTTCGTAATATTTAATATATATGAATGTGTAAATTAATGTATTCAATGATTGTTAATTAATTAAATTAGTATTGAACCAAACTTCAAATCACCAGAATGATGTGAAGGTGTTTCGATATTTTAATTGTTTGATCAAGATTATAAAGTGTCTTGCAGGTCTCTGATATCTGAGAATCGTCATCGATGTTTTGATTGATTGTAAGAAAATCATTAAATTTATAAAATATACGCCGTTACTAATACAAGTCTATAAATAACTGAAGACAAAATAAAATTAGCCATAACCAATAGAGCTACACAGTTTTTTTTTGTTAACTATTATGAACTCTTCACAAATAACACATTGTAAAGGGTCTACTGAAGTATTTTGATCCACTTTGTACCTTACCGTTAGTTTGAAAACAGCACTCATCATTAAATAACAATTTCAAGTATCTTAAGATTAAGATATCGTTTTTCATGTTTTAGAAATCTCATGTGTGTTATCTGAAGGGGCGGCACACTTTGTAAACTCCCTTCGGCGGCGATCCTGTTATCACAATGATTGCCCCATGAGCCAAAAAACAGTTTTCGAAGCATTAAAAAAGCACGCGCGTGTGTTTATGTATTATTTTTTAGATTGTCAACTTTTGGGGATGCCATAGAAAGCGACAGAAGCCAGGGGTCTCGAGTGTTCGGGGTGTGTGAAGACCATATGGTGTTCTTGGTGAACAGCACGCGTATCTTTCTGAACCGTAAAATGCTTCTACATTATATACAAATATTGATTATAATTACCTTAGGTTCGAATTTCACCGGATATTGGCAAAAAAAATAGAAGCGCCTGTGTTCCGTTCCATCATCATTGAGGGTTCGCAGTATGACAGCTTCAACACGATTGCCATCATAACAATATGTCGATTTAAAATCATTCTATTTAATAATTATTCAGTCGATCATCGGCTTTAGATAAATTGAGACCTTTAACAGACAAATATAAATTATTTAATCATAATAATTGGTCAATTCAGACTGCGGGATTCAAATTCAGGATATATCATATATACAATTGAGTTAGCCACTAACCCAATCAATAAATTTATATATTCATCATATTCCCTTAACAATAATATTTAAATAGTTTATAGTAGTTTGCATTACAGATCAATTTTTACCTGTGAGTTTCAGTTGATAAATTTGTCCCCGTTTATTTCTTGAGCCATTTTCTCAAAGTAAATTTTAAATTTATATATATTCTTTGGTAATCAATCA
Organism: Agraylea sexmaculata; assembly: GCA_022606485.1. Classification (NCBI taxonomy): domain Eukaryota; kingdom Metazoa; phylum Arthropoda; class Insecta; order Trichoptera; family Hydroptilidae; genus Agraylea; species Agraylea sexmaculata. The sequence goes on from JAGTTH010003310.1 coordinate 20,949, forward strand.
ACAAAAATATTTGGGATTTAATTAAACAGCCGTGATTAATCACACAACCAAACTATAAGATTAAGATATATCAGTTCGTCTCTAAAAATAATAAATAATAATCAGTGTAAGTATAGAGTATATTTTTAAATATATACCGACAGTGTTATTTCAATGTACAATATATTAGTGCCGATTTCGTCTCTGATTAGTAAATACACAGAGTCCATTAACACACTGACACAAGTACAGGCCCAATACAATTATACCATGTTACTAAAGGTCTTGATTTGTAATTTTTTTAAATTTATTTACGTTCCGAGGAGCTTTTATTTTAGAAAGGGTCTTTTTGAGAGGGTTTTTTATATACACACCGTGTTAATTGTCTGTCGGTGATCTTAACTATTACTAGTTACACAGGTCACCGACTTAATAATCAGTATTTACCTTATAATACAGGAAATCAGAGTAAACTTGGATCGAGACGATCGATCGGGATTTTATTAATATTATTCCTGATCTCCCAATCGTAATAACCGATCAAATCAATTAATAAAATTCTTGACTTGAGTAGGATTTGACAGTATTTGTAATATTTTATTTAAAAAAATACAAATCATATAACAAAGAGCGGTATTATTTATTTTTAAAATAAAAAAAACCGACTTGTGCCCCAGTAGTGTGATGAGTTCGTTAGTGAGACTCTCGGGCTCGATCCACGGTACCCGGTAAAAACGGTGTCCACTGGTGTTTTGGTAGATCTACTAGATATGAAGGACTCACTACTGTGGGTGGTCTGGGAAACCACATCTATATTCTCCTGTAAAGGCCAGGCCAACCCCTTACAAGGGAATCCCATCAATAGGCAAGGCGTCTTGGTATTTTATATTGATAAATGAGTGCTATAGTTATCCTAAATCTGATATTTTGATTAAAATGCTATTATTTCAAGACACCCGCATAATTCATGTAACGTGTCTACATGATACAAATCAACAGTTATAAATGATCGAGTCATATAGAGGCTCATGTTGCATGCACAAGGGAGGGGCCTAGTCTTAATATTGATAGTTATACTTTAGCAGGACAAGATGGCATAATGTGAGGGCTTATTTGAGTAGATATTGGTAAGAGCAGTGCAAGCTGGGATTCCGGTTAAGAGTTAATTAGGCTATCCGGTCTGGTCAGCATCGAAAGTGAACGCACCTTTCAATACAACACTTGTTCACTCCAATTCCTCATTATATTTATTATTCACATGCCGATGCCGCCAGGCTATGTGCAAAATACATTATAACCACCACCTATTATTTTGCAATATTAATGGAACTACTCATTTACCCACTCTTCGTTTCCTCTTTTTGTTTCACCCAAACATGTATTTTTATACCCACGCGTCAAATGTCCACAGAGTGCTACTCATTTTCACGATTACACGCAAATATATGAGTTGCCTAGTATCAAAGACGACTCTTAACCACTAAAATTATTTTTAAATTTAATACCAACATTAAAAACATTTTTTTTTAAATTATTATTAAGAGAAAACTGTCGTCTGGAATCCCAGAGAATGTACATCTCTGATGGAGCTTTTTTGAGAGGGTTTTTTAAACACAACAGCGTGTTAATTATCTGTCGTTGATCTTAACTATTACTAGTTATACAGGTCACCGACTTCATAATCAGTATTTACCTTACAATACATCAAATCAGAGTAAACCTGGATCAAGACGATCGATCGAGATTTTATTAATGTTATTCCCGATCTTCCAGTCGTAATAACCGATCAAATCAATTAAAAAATCTTGACCTGAGCGGGTTTTGAACCCATGACCACAGTATTTGTAGCCACGCTTCTTATCCCCTGAGCTATTACGCTGGTTTTGATGATAAGGTTAATATTCAAGTAGATTTCAAAATTCGTTTTTTTTACGATATTAATGTACATGTAGGTAGGACACTTTATGAATAATATAAATTATGAATAAAAACGACTTTGAAAAAATGGTCTTAAGTCGACTTTGATGATGGCCCACTCATATTTATAATGATAAATTAAAATACCAATAGTAAATTAATTAGTAACAAATTATAGAAAGAATTAGGCCGTTAGTTATTAATTAAGATGTGTTTAGAATTAATAATGCGCTATTCCGAACCTGTAAATTTCAGCACTTGCAAGTTTTACATTTTGTCTTGAAGTATTGAAATATATTTTCCCCATTTTAATGGGGACATGAAGAGCATACAGTAGCTTTGCGGTAAAGTACTTGATTCAATATCTGGTTATTTAATTTTGGTCTTGTATATAGTCGATATTAAATTATTTGGCCGCCACCCAAGAAGAAGGTTCATAATTAAAGATCGTTTATTGTGTCTCATTCAGGATTTTAAGACCTCCACGATATTGTAAATATACTTACTATAAATATACACTACCCAATAAATATATAAAAAATAATGTTTGATTTGTGTTCTACAAGTATATCTATCCTAATATCCTTGTAATTCCAGCCTAGTGGTATAATTTACAAATCAATACTATAATTGGCATTGTATTTTTTTTATTACACTTGCACCTGTAACGATATTGACTTGAAATCAGTATTATATTTTTTGGTCGAGAAAAGAACATAACAATTGTAAAAAGAAACAACATAGCAATAATAAAAAAGTTAAATATATATATATATATATATATATATATATATATATATATATATATATATATATATATATATATATATATATATATATACAATTAATCATAATAGTAAAGCATGAACCATCACCTTGCCATTACAGGAAAAACCTAATGCGGTTCGGCAATGATGGACATTTGTAAGTATTATAGAAAAAAGGTGAGAAAATGAAGAAACAGAAATATATAAGAAATACAACAAAAAATATAACATATTATAAAAAATAAAGAGAACATCATGATTGCTTATAGTTAAGAAGTTTTATGGAAAATAAGAACGATACAATAATAATCTCCGATTAAAAAATGACAGTTGAAGTTACGGATGTATTGAGTTATTATTTACAAATTACATTTGATAGCCATGTTAAGTGTATAGCATTGTTGGAAGTGACCTTTTAGCAATGTGTCCGGAAAAGTGTATGTAGAAGGAATGATGATGATATTAACGATGAGGATTTCCTTGATGGTTGGCTCGTGTCCCAGGTGTTAGTGTGGTCACCCTTGCAAGCCAGGGTGGAAGGAAGGATGACTTGGTTACGCTGACTGACCATTGGTGCGTGTCCGACCGTTGGCCAATTACACCATGGATTTATCCACCATCATTTAAATACTGCAAGCTGTGACATGTAAACTCAAACTATTTACATGTAAAACACTGCTATTTAAATCCAATATTAAACACTTAATTGCAGCACCGACGATAAATTATTCATTTTATTTTTTACCTTCGATTTAATGTAATTACATTAATTTTGTCCCCAAAGTTTGAACATCAGTGGTTGGAAAAAATATTTGTGATTAAATATTATTTATTGATCGATTATTTTTTTATTATTAGGGGATAAGAAGCGTGGCCACAAATACTGTAGTCATGAGTTCAAATCCCAAAGTCAATAATTTTTAAATTGATTTGATCGGTTATTACGACTGGGAGATCGGGAATAATAATAATAAAATCCCAATCAATCGTCTTGATCCAGGTTTACTCTGATTTCCTGGATTGTAAGGTAAATACTGAGGCGATTATTAAGTCGGGCAGAGCACACACTTTATAAAAAACATTATTCGGAACTTTATTTGAGAGAGTTTTTTATACACAACAACGTGTTAATTGTCTGTCGGTGATCTTAACTATTATTAGTTACACAGGTCACCCCAAGTATCGCCCCAGTATTTACCTTATAACGATTCGGGAAATCAGGGATAACCTGGATCAAGACGATCGATTGAGATTTTATTAATATTATTCCCGATCTGCCAGTCGTAATACCGGTCATATCATTTTTTTTTTTACTTGAGCGGGATTTGAACCCATGACCACAGTATTTGTGGCCACAAATCTTATCCCCTGAGCTATAACGCTAGTAGGTAGTTATTGTTAGTTTATTTAAAGAGTAATTTTCATCTAATTATAATTTTTTTATTCATATATTAGGAGATTAAATAAAATATGTTTGTTTTATAACCTAGACTTCTTCTACTGTCTATTTGCTTCATACATAAATCGTAATAATTCGCCTTAAGATTTGATTATTAATTCTTTATTAAATTAAAAATAAAATACTATAATAATGTAGCCAGATAGTAACTTATTAAGTTTTAGATAAATTCAAGTACCTACTTATATGTATACCCCTCTCCCTTATAATATCTTTACTGATTAAACGATTTTTACTCTTAAATTTGTGTTTGATCCGCATAATGTCAATAGCAAAAATGGATCTATGACTCGAGCTACATTTTTACGAGCTACAGTTAGACTATTAGACATAGAATATTAGACTTATTAGGAACAATTCAAAAAAATAAAAACATATTCTCGATTGATTTCAATCCAATATAGTTGTTATGCAAATGTCACAAGGATAGAGTATTCTCTAGAAATCACTTTAGAAAATGCTTCACATTACAATTAATAATTCGCGTAGGATTTTCTAGGAACAATATTGATTGATGATAATTCTTTTCAGTATCTTTCGGATATGAAAAGTACATATGATCGTGAAAGTTGTGTGGATTCTGCAGGTCCAAGGCACGCGAGGCACCTGCCATTACACCGGCTGCCAGAACACCTGATCTTCAACCAGCCATCACTATATTCTGTAACCAATACCCAACATACTAATTCGATTAATTATATCAATCCATTTATGACATGCCAATTATAAGCCTCACATACACGCTTATCCATCGGCAGAACTGTGCAATTATTATCAGAAGCATGTGGTGGAAATTTTGTATATCGATACACATTCTCTCAAAAAACATAACCATAAAATAGGGAGTAAAAACCTCCGCAATGTATATTGTATATCTAAGTATAAGTAGCTTTAAACTTCTTTATATATACGTAGCATCTTATCTTAGCCTGTACCTTAATTCCTATTTCTCTATTATCACTACGTATAATATTATATCTATAATTGTTGAACGAGTGTGTATGTTGTGTATCTGTCTGTATAGTTTCCTCAACCATCAGTGTTGCCAGAGAGTTAAGAATAATATTTTATATAATTATTTTACTACAATCAATACATATATAAAATCTCGAAACAGGTATAATATTATTAAATTAATATAAGAGATATTTAATAATGCAAAATAAATGACAATTCTCAAATAACAGTATTTATAGGGAGAGTGTTTTCATCATAAATGAAAACCGTGTTAAATTATTTTATCTATAATTTACATTAAAAATTCAATCTTCTTTCGAATGAAAAAACAAACAACTAATTACCTTCGTATTAAAAACAAAGCAGAGCAATCTATCAAAATCAAAATCAATCAAAAACTCTTCTAATCGGTAAACAAACTACTTTCATGCAAAATTGAAATAAATGCTCAAAATATAACCGTCCTATTAAAAACCAAGCAGAACGTTTTTCAATTAAAATTACCCTAGTAATATAAAAATCACTTTGAATATATCCAGATATTTGAAATTTTTTATATAAATCATTTCGATTATTATTGTAGTTTATACCAACAAAAAACATTTTGCATTAATTAATTGAGATATAAATAAGTACTATTTCCATATTCATTCAGTCATAAAATTTAACAACATAAGTGGACATTTAACACTTTCTAATGTGAGATATATATGAATTATTATAAGCTATAAATATATAAATTATTCATAATAATCATGTTTGATCAAATTAATTCCCTACAAATGGTTATATTTAAAACATCATTTTGAATGGGTTAGTGAAGAAAATCTTATATTATCTAATAAACACAATTTAATGTCCTCTATTCGATAAAGAGGGGAATAAAGTAAATGTGAATAACACGGTATTAATTCTCATTCGAAATTGAATTGTTTCTGATTTTGATTATCGAGTGGCACGCGATACATATTAGTCATACTACGGGTTGTACAGATAAATAAATTATTAGTTTAATAGTAATTTTAACCTTGAACTTAAGATTGTGGTAATAATGTAAATAACTAATCTACCTAAATCGTGTGCTATTCAGTTAAAATGTTTCTTGATAGTAATTAATTTAAATAAATATTATTTTCTATAGGTACATCACATTGAAGTACTTTGTGCTGTAGGTTTGTTTTTTTTTTTTAAATTATGTGGTTCATTTGAATGAAGTTTAATTTTTAATATAAGGTTTAGGTAGGCCTTGACTTATTTATAGTGTCCTCATTTTTAAAGGTTTCATTATTTTTATTTTAATATATTATTTAGCCCGTGTTATAAGAGCAGCCACCTGTCACCTGCCATCGTCACGGCTGTTGACCTCGGGGGTGCATCCCCTTATGTATATACGAATATCTGAATAACATCCCTCCATATATAAATATAAAAAATACACCACACTTTGCCTTTTTTATCCTAGATTTTTTGTGTCTCTAGTCTTCCGCCATGTCCCGCTTTTTAGACCTCTTTGTTCCATTTTAAAAAAATACTATGCCGTGAAAGCGTTCCCTAGAAAGTAGCTCTTTTGTTCTCAAAATAATATATTAACTTATATCGAAAAACGGATCATCCCCAATAATACAGTTTGAATAATACCGGTTCAGCAGAGAAACGGCATTTGAATAACATTTTTATATATATTTTTTTAAATTGTTTCTTAATTGATCTTGTGTTAATTTATCTAAACAAATCTTATGCTGCAGTTTTCATTCATTCACATAAATTTTCTGAAATTACAAATATAATAATTGGAATTATACGATTTTTTTAATGAGTATTAAGTATTAATATTTATTTTTAAACCAAGAATTATTTAAAGCACACGCTGAGGTCAATTAATCTGAGTAACAGGATTTAATATTCTACATCTTATATTTAATATAGTCAAAGCAACAATGTAGCCCATTATTAATGTGGGTGATAGTGGACAGCTGGTTTTTTAAACAATGTATTTCAATTTGCCAATAAATCGTAACCAGGAAAGCTAAAATAAGTATAAAAGTAAAATATACTATATTTTAAAACATGCGGGTTACATGACCGTGAACTCTACGGTTTGAATGACATCGAACTTCAGTAGGCATTGCGACAAAAATCGATATTTTTCCTCAGCAGTAATGTATTATTATGTAATCAATTTATTTATAATTGAATTAAAATACAATAAATCGACCCAATTAAAAAATCAATCTTTAACATAAAATTAGTCAAGAAGATTTTTATTTTTATATGAGGTGTACGTGTTTTTTTTATGTTAAATACACACACACAATTACAATTTTAAAATATTCAAAGAGACCTTATGATATGTTTGTTAAATAATCTGTTTTCTTTTCAAATGCGTAATCATAATTAAAATCTTTTTTTATAATATTTCCATAAATAAGGGAGGCACGTGTAAAATCCATCCACATACACGTGCCTTGTTTCGGTCTGTTGGCGACTACATATTGTATTGTATTAAAATATTGCCCTTTTCAGTAACCCTCACTTAACCTGTCCCCAATTGAGTGACCCTCGGTGTCTTCTTTTAAAAATAATACCACCACCATATAATAAATTACCAACCCTCGGCCTCACAACCACCTATATGGCTCTTCATTTACCCCCATAAAACCATGACACATGCAAATCAAAACAGATTTCATTACCAAAACCGATCATTTCTATTAAATTCACGTTTTTCAGGAGACCATTCGTTCAAATCTCAAACAAAATCACAACCCGAAATCAGTGCATTGCGCATGATCCAAATAATACCGCCAACTCCAGAGTATAATATCGCAAATGCAAAAAAAGCAGTGTGCTCTTAAGTCTTTATGGAACTGAGCCACATATTCAATCTGGTAACACAGCCTGTCACGTGACACTCGGTTTAATTATTATTTATAACATATGACAGTTTACGATTAAATACCTTCTATTGACAGAGACATGAAATGTGTTATAGATAATAGATGAATCTACATTATTTGCCGGTCAAATAGGACTATTTCGAAAAAGTCCCTCTTTACAGATTAAATAATTATTGAAAATCAACATTTTTTGACGTTTCATACATGCAATATGTGGAGTACACACAATTTTTTTGCACTTACGATATTATACGTTAGAGCAGGCGATAAGTAAGTATCATAAAAGTTAACCGTCTTTCAATTGAAAAATTAAAATGATCAAAGTTACATTTAAACAATATCAGATGTTTTAAGACTCTATTATTAAAAGCATGTTTACCAAATATTAGAAGCGAATTTTAAAATTAATCATTAAAATTTGCATACAATTAAATTTAACTCAAATGTTGTTGAAATTGCCTATACATGTACATTTAACTACAAAGAATATAAATAAATTTAAATCAACTAAGCCTAATCATATTTAAATAAATACTATTAACTTTAAAATAAAAAATCTTGATTAATTTAGGAACCTTTGCATAAACTTGAAATAATGTAGGTTATAAGTATAATTTAACAAATACATTCAATATAATAATTTCATTTTCGTGTATTTATATCCAGTAAAAATATTAAAATATTTTAAACACGAATTAATTATTATAAACACTATATTAATGTGATCATGTTTTAAAGATTTGTGTGAAAATTTATAAATAATTAATTCTAAGCACGCTCTGTCTAACCACGCCCTTTCAATTGATCTGACCAATCGCAGACAGCGGTAGGCGTGGTCTAAACGCCAATGGATTAGTCATATTATTTTACTATTTTTATTTTATATAAATTCAGTATTTTTAATATTAAATCCCGAAAAGAGTGTACGGAGAAAATTAATTAGGTTTCTGTAAAATATGCCGTAGATTAAAAACGAATTAATAAATAAATATTCAATATTAAAAATAAAATAAAAATAATTATTGATAAAATGTAATCAAAACGATCCTTTTGTTGTGTTTAATTCATTTTATATCAGAAGGATGATATCATATTGAATTGTCAAGTCAAGAATTAAATTGATTTGTTCGGTTATTACGACTGGTAGATCGGCAATAATATTAATAAAATCCCGATCGATCGTCTTGATCCAGGTTTACTCTGAATTTCTGTATTGTAAGGTAAATACTGAATCGGGCAGAGCCGCTCTGTCGGTGACCTGTGTAACTATGTGTTATTTTGTCTAAAAACAAAAAAATATAAAAAATCTTCCTAAAATGTCACTCGGCGCGTATACGAATACATAAATAAATAAAAAAATATAAGCAAAAAACCCTTTAGTAGACCTTTCAGCTAATCTCTTTTGGAAATTAAGGATATATTATTCGAAAATACATTAAAAAAACTTGCATTGTAGAATGTTTATATTTTGTTTAAATAAAAACATCATTTAATTTATGTGTGAATTGAATACAAATTGAGTATTTTATTTGATAAATATGAGTTCTAATCACGTTGGATGTGTTACTTCTAATTGATCGTAAGCTGAGTCTATTAAATATTGACAATAAAACTAAAAGCTAAAAGTTGTAAAAATCACCCCAAAAATGCCATTCAATTAAATTATAAATAAATAAAAAAATAAATAATTAAAAGCACAAGCAAAACATCCTTTAATAGACCTTTCAGCTAAGCTTAAGAAATTAATGATATTTTTAAAGACAGAAAATTAACATGGTGATGTATTTTTAATAAGTCAAATATGTATTTTGAAGGTCCTCATTAATTAATTGTATAGTATGTGGGTTTTTACTATTAAAAGAAGAGTGGTCCTAATTAATGATTATTTATGAAGTATAATAATATACTTACAGAGCCGCCTTGTGGCCCAGTGGTTAGTGTAACGGATTCGTGAGTGAAGACTCCCGGGTTCGATTCACGGCACCGGAGTCACTTGGTAGATCTAGCTTAGCAAACTAGATCTTAAGTACTCATTGCTGTGTGGTGGCCTGGGAAACCATCTCTACTATATTCTCCCGTAAAGGCCAAGGTGGCCTGGCCAACCCCTTATAAAGGGACTCCCGTCAATAGGGAAGGCGTCACGATATTTATTTTTGAAACCTAACAAAAGTATTTATTTCATTTTCATTCATTTGTGTCGTCATCTTTAATATTTTGTTAAGAAGAAACACTTTGTGGAATACGGAATAACACACTTATTTATTATTATGATTAATTATTGTTCATTGGTTATTTATTTATCATAAAAAATTTGCAGAAAAAGGCCAAGGTGGCGTTACGATATATATATATATATATATATATATATATATATATATATATATATATATATATATATATATATATATATATATATGTGTAGATATATATATATATAATAATATACTAATATGTATGCATGCAGTGTGTGTGTGTGTGTGTGTGTGTGTGTGTTGCCCCCACCCCTTGTTGGGTGCAGTACAGAGCTGCAGACAGGCTGTTGTGAAGAACAGCTAAAGCCTACAACGAGCAGCACCTTCAGTCAGGTGTTGACCATCCTGCCATCATCACGTCTATTACGAGCACTCCTCCTCGTACACCAGTAACGAGGATTTGGATCATATCTATCATTACATCGATGACGGATGCTGACACTCATTGAATCGGTAATACAACCTCACTGTATACACATTTACACAATACAACGTGTTCAAAGTTAAACCAACCATCAAACAAACATGCGTAATATTTAACATTACATCAATCCAACACCTGCATTGAGACAGGTCAGGTATCGATAAATACATTAATAATTATATCAAAATATTATACACTAGGCTAATTTTAATTGAAATTTTGAATTTGTATGTTCTGCTTGGTTTTTTAATAGGACGGTTATATTTGAGTATTGAATTCATTTTCAAGTGTTTTTTTTATATCGATTAGAAGAAATTTTTTATTTTAAAAATGTGGAATTATTATGCATTTTCAAATAAAACACATCTAAAAATATTTTTAATTTATTTAATATTTTCAATCGATGTTGTTTTTAGACGCTCTGCTTTGTTTTTAATACGAAGATAATAAGTTTAGTTTTTTATTCGAAAGAATTTTGAATTTTTTAATATATATTCTAAGGATGGTTGGGGGAAGGACCCGTACAGAAATACAGACATATAACATACACACACTTAGACAATTATATTTATACATGGTTTTCATTTATAATGTTTATCGCTAAGCGATTGTTTAACTCTGTGTGCAAGTGGCTGATGCACTTAAACAAATTGACAAGGGAATAAGAAAAAAAATAATCTGTTTCTATACTACAAAAAAAAAAAATAATGTGTATTCGCTTTGGTTGTTTGGTTGCATAATTTTCATCGTTGTTTTTCTTACGTCTGACAGCTTTTGCAAATAAAGATTGTCATATTTAAAGAGACAACCTGTGCAAACAAATTGCACTGGCTAATATACTGCATTGTTCACTATTTATAAATGTCTAATAATAATATTATATTTAGGACCACAATTATTTGCGTGTAATAAATTAAAAAAGTATGATTGTATCTAATATGAACGAACGGTCATCGATTGGATATTTTCCAGTAAAATTGTATTGAATAATGAAATCATAAGAGTTGAAGTTGTAGAGCTCTAATGTCCCTTCACAATTGCTGTAATTTCGCAAAGAGCTACTATAAAACCTCCATTCTTTTTCCCCTCGTATAATTATGTGTGTTTATATATTTTTTTAAATATATTTATTTGAATGTTTTGTTGGCATTTATTATAATTTAATATGTGTACTTCTGTAATGAGTGTATTGTTCCTAATGGTTTTCCATTGGCTATTACGTGTACACCATTGGAAATATATTACCGTAATACGGCATGGAAAAGTTATTGCCCCTCGAGGGACAAAGTCTGATTAATATTGGCCTAATGCAGATTTAATGACTCTACACCACACCGCCACTATCAATGATGAGCTTTTAACAGATTGAAAGCTTCAATTTTTAATCAGAATCTATACAGATCGATTTTCATGGCAGTAATGTGTGATTTAGAATATGCCACGCAAGGAAGTATGTCCTCCACCCTTGGCACCATCGCCACCCAGGCCTTTGGACCTCATACAGGCTGGAGCCCTCTCAGCCTTATGCAATGGAGACCGAAGGGCCCTCGGAGCTTTCTCATTGATGCCCAATTCCAGGGACTACACTTTCGGAATAGACGGCCTCAAAGAATACGCCAGAGCAAGAGGTGATCAATCGTCAATACACATAATCTGAATTATATCAAATATTTGTTTTAATTGTGATTTTATCAACAGCAGAACTAGGAGCCCTCATGTATTGTGGACCTCTTGGATATCAAGCATGTGTTTGGCCACCACTTCTATTAGCTCCTCACCTTCAGCACTTTTCACCCCCCAGATCACCCGAAAAGGCCATCTACGAAGGTAAATAAAACAATTCATCAAGTGATAAGAAACCGCTTTTGGAAGTGTCACCGTTTCGCTTCGGCGATATTCTAACTGTATGCTTTATCAGCGAGGCTTTAAATGTATATTTTTACCTTGTAATTAAATCAACGGGTAAACAAAACCCGTCTCCGCTTTTCTTATCGTCAAATGGCGGATGTCAAGTCATGTTCACACCGTGATGTATAAAAAAATCTATTGTCACAAATACTTTTCAAAATTAACTAATTGTATCATTGCAAATTGCTAAGCTTATAAAAAACAGGTTCAGTCAAGTAGGCCGTTGTCGATAATACGTTTATCAAGTTATGTAAAATGTCTTCGCCGCATTTTTGCAAATCTTAGAATGCGTAAACTGTGACGAGATAATAAACTCGTTGTTATTAGTATTGTTGCTATAGTTGTATTTATATATTTATTTAGATGAAGAAGATGAGGAGATGCCCCTGAATCTGTGTACGAAAAATCGTTCTAGTAACTCTTCATCCCGTCCTGGAAGTATTTGGTCTCCAGGAAGCCTTTGCGAGCAGGAAGATACCAAATACCAGGTCAACGGAAGACACAGATACTTCACGTCAAGTCCAGAGACCTTCAGTCGTCCAGATTCCACGGGAACCAATTTAGACCAGGTCATCACGAGCAGAGACTCCATTGAAAACGGAAGGAGATGCTCATCCAGCGCCAGTTGGGATACGGAACCTGACACAATCAATGTAACCACAACAATCACCACAGTCAAAGATGATATGTGGAATACTGTGAAGCCCAAAGGTGGAAACAACTGCGAAAGAAACTTTCAGGTGAGATTTTTTAAATTGTATTACCTTTATATGTAATTAACAATAATGAATTTGGTATAATTAGCATCTGTTGAAACGCAAATTTAATGAATACACATAATATTATAAACATAAGTTATCGCATGAGTGGCTAAATGCGTGTTTAGTTTAAGTACATCAAGTAGCCAAAAACATGAGTTACCTGGCAAACATTATACTGTAAACATCTCTCTTCATATCTTCAGTTATATTTCACAGTAAAATGGGTAAATGCATTGTTACTACGTGTCATATGGACTCAAACACACACTCAAATAAATCTAGGCTTCGTTTTTACCCCTGAGTACTTCTTTAAGATGTTTAAAATATTATTGCGTTTTAATCGCCAAAATATTGTCACAGCCACTCTCAGGAGTCACTAGAAATGTATTGAGTGAGGGACACACTTATGCTTTTAACTAAAAGGAGAGAACAGTGCAACAATACACGGGATAAACAAAATTACACGTATTATTTATTTGCAATGCGATATTATTTATATCTATGGTAAATATAAACATGTTGACACCGATTTTGTTTAGGAACCATTGTCATTATTTTTGTATTCTTGTATCACTTCGCCATCAATAATTTATTTAATTCATATGTATTCAATGACTTAATGCTTTAAAATATTGATAGATACTTAAGACAACAGTTTTTTTATATAACTATATTATAGAAAAATATTTTTAAATTAACCCGTAGTATGAATCATTTAGGCGTCCTCTTATCATATTGAATAGGTTTTGTTTTATTATAAAAATATCCATTGAGGTAGTTTAATCCCATCCTACATATTTTGTAATACTTTAGTACTATCAGGCTTTTTTTTTATTTTTGTATACACATAGCATCAATCTTACTCAAACTAACTACCAAATAATCGCAGTTTTTACGGTAAATGTGAATGTATTTAATTCAAAATTGTAACGCATACAAAAATGTGGGCTTGTACCGCGTACCATTTAAAAAAAATGTTTCAATACGACTATTATTCGATTGTCAAATATTTGTTCAAAACGACAGCGTTGTAGGTATTTTTATATGTAACGGAAAAAAACCGTAGTGATCTAAATACTTGCAAGTGTACAAATCAATCAAATATGGATCGCGGCGAAAATTTGCATAGCCGCCGTTTGTATAATATTCACAAATACCGTCGCGTATTTTGTTTTTCAAATTAAAAAAAAAAAAAAACGCCACAATAAGTTAGTTTGTGTGTGTTTGTGTCTCGACAATGTATGTACATGATTTTCATAGTCAAACAAAAATACCTGCAGCTTTCCGGCCAAGACTGAAACCAGGGCGCCAGGGGCAGTTCAATAATATTAAATATTATATGAAAAAAATAATTCATAAAACCATAAGGCGACTATTATATATTTTAAAATAGTCATAGTGTGGTTGTTTATTTTTCTTGACTATCAATGTTCATATTTTTAAACAGTGTTGCATACAAAATCATTATATTTACACGGTAAACATATTTGGCTGACTTAGTGTCTATACTTTAACACCTGACAGCTGTTCACTGCACCAATCTCCTTTCGACACATACACCTTTTGCCCCAATTATTTTCTTTTATACTCCCAAAACTCGTGCTACGCATTTATTCTATTCTGAAACCTAGATTCATCATCAAAGTCTTGTAAATTGTGTCGTTTTAAAGTTTCATTTATAATTGCTGGTTCATAAGTAATTGCCGTGATATTCAGTTATTAAATATCGGAAACGCGCCGTCTAGATTTCCTATAATTTGTGACAGGTCAATTTTCGTAATTAAACAACGGCCAATTATTCGAATTGCTTTTAATAATCGCCTGAAAACTTTCGTCAAAATCACAATATTAAAAAGCGTCTACGTAATTTTACGAGCCCCTTGCACGATTTTATTTTGATGGGTGAAAATGTAATAAAGTATGATAAAGGAAGAAATGATCGCGGTGGCATTATAATGAAATTATTCATGACCTCGCCAACAATGGTGACTTCTCATTGCAAATTGATTGTTGTGCAATCATATCGATGACAGAATTATATTTGTCCAGTTGCCATAGTGTACAGCTAACAAAATATGTAACAAATAAAACAATACTATAAATCATCTCTCATTTTAAAAATATATATTTAGATGTGTACTTTCCTGACCTGGTCAACAAGCGATTTTTAATTTCCCAAGGCATACAAATTGTACGCGGGTATAATAATTATACCCTGGTGGAAATGTCAAAAATGATTTGATTAGCTTATAATTATCGCTTGCGTCTTGTACGCTATAATTTAAAGAATATTCGATTCCTTCCCCACGTAATACAACCACCACGTTTAATTTTTCATAGTCTTCTTCGCCCCCCTTCCATTACCATCGATTGTTTTTTTTTAAGTAATGACTCTTTTTGTCCCGTAAATATGCTGTATTAATTTATTGATTATTATTTTTTTATTTAACAGTGCAAACAATGCGGGAAGGCTTTCAAAAGGTCCAGTACCCTGTCTACCCACTTGCTGATCCACTCTGATACTAGACCTTACCCCTGCCAATACTGTGGGAAACGATTCCATCAGAAGTCGGACATGAAGAAACACACTTATATTCACACAGGTAAATGACTTAACTATAATAATGAGGGATGTGCCCTCGATATGTCCTCAAGTCTCAATCGATAAATATTTGATCACCCCAGTGGGTAGGTCAGTTACGATTATTTCAATTACTTATTCACACATGTGTGTAATTTGTCGGGCGAAACCCACCCGTGTGCAATTTATAGATGAATTATAAAAACACACTCTGGATGATTTGTTAGAAAGGAAAGAAATCTTGATTTCGGAGCTCGTAATAATGGAATAGGTGACACGAAATGTGTGTCAATATTTGGTTGGAATACAAGAATATTGAATTGGGAGTGATAAAAATCTTTAATACGATTAAATACCCAGGTTGAGACACGCGACGAATATAATAATAATAGCACTGGTATTAGTCCCCCTCGTTTTATTGTCAATATTTAATAGACTCAGCTTACGATCAATTAGAAGTAACACATCCAACGTGATTAGAACTCACATTTATTAAATAAAATACTCAACTTCTATTCAATGGAAACAGAAATTAAATGATTTTTTTATTCAAACAGGATTTTTTCAAAATACAAACATTCTACAATGCAAGTTTTTAATGTCTTTTCGAATTATATATCCATGATTTCCAAAAGAGCTTAGCTAAAAGGTCTACTAAAGGATTTTTTGCTTATATTTTTTATTTATTTATGTATTCATATACGCTCCGAGTGGCATTTTGGGAAGATTTTTTACAATTTTTTGTTTTTAGACATATAGTTACACAGGTCACCGACAGAGCTGCTCTACCCGACTTAATAATCGGCTCAGTATTTACCTTACAATCAAGGAAATTAGAGCAAACCTGGATCAAGACGATCGATCGGGATTTTATTAATATTATTCCCGATCTCCCAGCCGTAATAACTGATCAAATCAATTTAAAAATTCTTGATTTGAGTGGCATTTGAACCCATGACCACAGTATTTGTAGCCACGCTTCTTATCCCCTGAGCTTATTATTACGCTGGTTGATTCCCGATGTCCCAGTGATAATAACCGATCATTTTTTTATTTAAGCGGGATTTGAACCAATGGCCACAGTATTACGTTATCCACTGAGCTAATAATGATATTCATCAAGCATCGTCAGAATAATAACGACTTTCACAGGGATCCACGTTAAATATGATTATTTATTATTCACTCCCAAGCTTAATATATTGTCCATAATTGTTCTATCCAATATAATGATATATTTTTATTATTTTTCGTCAAAAGTGCTTTGATATAATACAAAATTGTAAATATGCCTATTGCAAGTGACACAGAAAAATGTTATGGATTAAAACGAAGTGTTAATTTAAAGATAGGCCAAATGCGATATAAAAATATCCACAAATATGACTACGAAGTTCTCGCATAGTCATTGTAATAAAAGTGTCTCACCCAATTATTGTAATTGCTTGCGACATGCACACCTTGTTGGCTATGAACCAGTAATGGTCTTTTTAATTGATCTTTTTTTACTATTTAGATAAACACACATAGAATAACACCGGGAAGAATTTTAAACATATCATAAAAATTACATTCTTGAAAAATTCCTTTCCTTAATTATCTATACATTTATAGATAATTTATTTACATTACGATACATCAACGAACTGAAGTTCATTTGGATAAAGTTTAAACTGTTAATCAAGATTATTAAAAAGATATTAGAGGGTTTTTTAAAATGATGATTTAAATTAATTTGAATAAAATATTTATGATGCATAAAAATACGTTGATATTAGTATAGTTAGTAACGTATTAGCAATTAATAATTAACGGGTAAATATTTTTTTAAATTTGAAATTGTAGATGATTGTAGAAATTGTTTTTTACCTTTAAAAATGACAAATTAAATATTATGAAAACGGAAACTCCATAATAAACAATCAAAAAAATATTGAAATTAAGGTAAATAGAGTAAATAATATGATTCATCATATTTTTTAGAGACATACATCAAAATTGAAGCTTTTTTATGTAAGAGTAATTTGAATAGCAAATTAAAAAAATATTTTTCCTTATTACACTCAAAAAAAATATTTTACCCTGTTTCCTCCAACGATGCTGCGTTAGACAATCGATAAAATTGCTTTTCAGTACATTTAAAAATAGTTGAAAAATAAATCAGTTGTTAGTAATTTTCCATATCGATTGTAGTCCGTTGTAATTACAATTGACAGTTTTCCATGCCGTTTTATAGTGTTAATAGCTAACTAACAATGACTGTGCTAAAGTGTCTGATTTGTCATAGTTTAATATCTGTTAATTTTCCCAATTATTAATACGATAAAAATTAGGGCAGCAAGTTGGTACGTGAACAAAGTTAATTACTTCCTGCGCCAACATGACACGTGAAACTAAAGAGAACAATTAACCGCTCCCTTAAGCACTCAAATATGCGGACACGTGCTTTAATATTAAGTTTTTAAACAACAGGTGAGTGTATTTGCATTGTGGAAAGTTTACAATTTAAATAGTTGGTCAAATCAGCGTTTAAAATATTAACGGGTAGAGTCTTTGTGTGCGATATTAATTAAAGAACTTCGATGCTTCGGCCGACAATCACAGTTTAAAGATTTATACGTGGAACATGTGATAGGCGTGGTCAACAACAAACTTGTAGCCGTTTCATATTAAATATTCATAAAGCTTTTACCAGCAACAAAGAAACTCTAAACATTGTCCACTACTTCTGTGTTGAAAGGACGGAAAACTTGTGCAGGTTGAAAAAATGAAAACATTAATTATCACCCCTTATATGGAATATTCTACTGTATGAATATCGAATCATCTTATTCTATGTGCGAATTTAACTTTATTTATATGTAAATATAAAAATAATTTTCTAGAGTCATATTTGGGGTGTGATTGGTCATATCGCAAACTATGTACCTATATCAACTGTCATTCGCGGAATTTAAAACTAAACATATATATAATAAATACGGTAATTTTGTAATAGATAGAGGGTTTCAATATCACAACCTTGTTTCTGAAAAATATATTTTTTGTTTTAAATATACTGTTTTCTTACTACCACTCATGTCGATTAAAATATTTTTTTTAATAATAATTACTTCACTTGTTGTTGATTAACTGTAAAATATTTAAAACCAGTGTAATAGCTCAGGGAATTCGGCGCATGTCTACAAAAACTCTATAATCTTGAGTTCACATCCCGGTCAAGTGAACAAAAAAAAAAAGATTTAATCGGTTATTATGATTGGGAGATCGGGAATAATATTAATAAAATCGTCTCGATCCAAGATTACTCTGATTTTCTGGATTGTAAGGTAAATACTGAGCCGATTAGAAAGAGTCAGATAGATATGATTAATTAAAGAATTATAACAATTTGAAAAATTTATTAAAAATTTATAGTGTTTAAAACCATGCCCCAAAAGCCCCTCGGGGTGTTTATAACTAAATAAATAACTGATTTTCAATGAAGTTTTTAAGCAGACATTAAAATAATTTATATTTTATTTGTATACAAGTTTTTGGCAGAGTGCAAAGAATTAAATGAAACTATTGAAATGATCTAAAATCAATTTATAATGAAACTTAGCTGTGTAGGAGTCTCATGTTTAGTTTTATAGATGACAAGTGTTGATGATGTATTATAATTTAAGCATGCGTCACAAAGTATCGCTTAGCACATGTTTACTAATTGCTTCTGTTTTGCAGGTGAGAAGCCTCACAAATGCGTCGTATGCTCCAAGGCGTTCAGCCAAAGCTCCAACTTAATCACCCACATGAGGAAGCACACAGGATATAAACCCTTCACCTGTGGTCTCTGCGACAAAGCCTTCCAGCGCAAGGTTGATCTGAGGAGACACAGGGAGTCCCAACATCCTGATGCAGCACCTTCCACCATAATCCACGCCTCCAGGCAGTACCAGCATTATTATCCCGAAGGAAAAGTGTCCCCACAACTCACCATCACACCGATCAATAAATTCAACACCGGGGAACACGTCACCAGCAGTTGTTAATATCATATTCGACGACAACATTTAGATAAATATACCCTACATTGTACATACTAAATATTGAAGAGTCCAGTAATGTGTGTGCCAGTATAGAATGAGTATAATGCCAAAAAGTGCCATGTACATAAATATTCATGATAACATACCCGTCGTTTTATAAAAAAAAAAATCACTCCGTCCATTTGTATTTATTTGCCGTGGTTTATATACAAAAAAAACGATCTAATACGTAAGTAAAACAAATCATAATGATAACACGTAGAGTCCAAGAAAACCAAAGTTTTTTTTTATGCGAGGTCAAAGTGTTAAACGCTTATTTTTAATCATAAATATAGTTATAGCTTATATACCCCTTTGAAAATGTATCGAACAAAATGATTGTTGGTGAACCAGAACTTGAATAGATTAAAATCTAGTCTTAAAGTTTAAGCTTCAAACAATGTTACCGATGTGCTTTTCAAAACACCTTCACACGAGACGAGGAATTTTGTTCAGAACTTTATAATTGTTGTACAAATATTGCACTGTATAAAAGACTTGCATTAAAACCTAGCGATTAATTAAATTACATTTTAAATAAAAACAGTACATGTTTGTGTATGTTGAAAAGTCACACGCAGCTAACATACCAAAGAATATATTAAAAAGTGTGTGTTTTTCCTTTTGTTGTATAATAATGTATTAGGCAAATCATTTTACCTTTGTAAAGGCTACGAAGCTTTCACCTCTTTTTATTGTTTTTTGGTCATTTATAATAAATACGTAGTAAATCACATATGAAATAATATACATATTTTTTATCTTTCTCTCTCTATATATATTTCTGTTCAAAGCAACTGTCAAACATTGTGTGTAATATTTAATATTTTTGTGTTTATTGTGAGAATAAAATATTATTCCAAATAACTATTGATTTTTAATTTTTTGAAGTCCGCTGAGTCTTTATTAATTAGTGACTATGAACCGTATTCAATATAATAGTGTAATGAGAGTGTATGCGTACGGTGCATATGCATGTACACCAATACTAGTACACAAGATCTAGACTATTCGTATACACACCATCTAACATTACTTACTAACACTCTCTTATTACACTAATATATTGAATAGGGCCCTTTATTCCAATTATAGGGCCAATCTTAATTGTTTTAATAAAATACATTAAAATTACGTGTTATTTTCACAAAAACAATAGTTGATATTATTAAAAGTTTTAATCAAAATATAGATATTGCGTGCGGTGGAGAAGTTAAATATATGAAGATGCTTTTACTTTACAGGAACAACTTTTACTTTCGACTGTCAATAAATTGACTGAAATTTTAATTTCGGCCTTGTTCATTTACGTGTACTCTGTCAATAATTTTAATTGGCGATATTTTAAAACAGTAATATATATATATATAATTTCATCATAAAAATGTTTTGGATGCGACCCTGCCAGGATTCAAACCTTGAATCTTCTGATCCGTAGTCAGACGCGTTATCCGTTGCGCCACAGGGCCAGTCGAAATAATAATCAAATAAGTTAACTATTTGCATTAAATTCAATGGAAGATAAAATTGTTTTGGTAGAAAACATATTTTCAGTGTCTAATGATAAAAAAAATATTTTTTTAATAAATTAAATATAAATGTGGGGAAAAATGCAACTTGAATCAAAACTCTGTTATAATTTTTACTGCATAGGTATATTGACGAGTCGTTGTTTTATTTCTAACAATTGTTATATATGCTATTTTATGTTAGAAAATACTATTTCCGATATGTCAATTTGATAAAGGTATTCAGTTAAAATCAGAATTAATTTGATAATGTATTTAGTTAGATATAAAGTAAAAAGCACATGTTGATAGCATGAGGTTGGCAGTTGGGCGCATCTTGACGTTTTTTTATGGCGGCTTCAATCAGACCAAACCTTTTTTTTTATTACAATAGCAACAGGTGTAAGGCCAAAGAACATGTTTCGGAACATCTTGGATAAATCTCGATATCAAATTTACCCCAAAATCCTTAACTATTTATAAATATTCTAGCCAGCCAACAGATTGACCACTTCTCAAAGTTTCAGCTCACTCTTCCAATGCACTTATTTTTACACCAACAGAATTCCCCATATTGTTGAACATTTTTGATAATATATGCCCTAAAACAATTTATTAATTTGTTGAAATAAGTTGTTTTTTTAGAGTCGATTCAAAATGTTAACAAAATGGACAATTCGATCCACATTAGGTATATTATCTATTGAGTATTGAGTATCAATATCAGTATATATAAATTGACTAATAAATTAAAATATTTATTTTTAATATTTCTTTTTAAAAGCTTCCTGCCGGTTAAATAAACAATAATTTGAAATTGGTAATAAATAGTAATAAGAGAATTTTTCGTGTATTATAAGAGAATATCACATAATGAAACACACACACGCACCATGAATGAAATTAA
The DNA here is from genome assembly GCA_022606485.1 of Agraylea sexmaculata. Classification (NCBI taxonomy): domain Eukaryota; kingdom Metazoa; phylum Arthropoda; class Insecta; order Trichoptera; family Hydroptilidae; genus Agraylea; species Agraylea sexmaculata. Next base: position 43,333 of record JAGTTH010003310.1, read on the forward strand.
ATACATTAAACATAAAAATTGAAAATAGTATATATGGAGAATAAAAATTAAATGTACATACCTACTATGTGTTTATTACCTTTGTAGAGCAAATACCGCTAAACTATGATAATTAATTTTATTACCAGAAATGTGTCAAAGTCTAGCGGATATTACAATTATAATGTAAGAAAAAGGATGGAGCTGTTTACAGAAAAGAAATAGGTAAATATGATACTATAATATTCGTTCGACTTTAGCACATCTCTTGATATCACCAATCAAAGTCATTTGCGGTTAATTAGTTCGGCATTAAAGTATTTGCTCTATATAAGATACGAAGAATACAATACGAGTATTATTGGTTGAACATTCATTCAAATATTTTATTATTTGATTTCAATGTATACTTTGTTAATCGAATAGTGGCTATTTAGTAATTTGTATGTATTTTAAGTACTTATAAATATATTCACATGTAGCAAATAAAATAAGTTTTTATTTTTTTTTCAAATCATCGAATTAGTGTTAGGTAAGAGCTTCGTTGAAAAATATTAAAACGTGATAAAAAAAATAGTTTGATACAATATGCTTGCTACTTGGTGCAAGTGTAATAAAAATGATAAATGGTGATATTTGAGTATTTTAAAATAAATATTTGAGTGATAGTGGTGTAAGGCACGCGCCTGTTTTAGTAATAATGAAAGGTAGCGGTACTACAAGACAGACAAACCATGCAACCACCTGCCATGAACCACCTTCCTCTTCTTTCATGTCCTGATTTACACCCAATATAACTATCATTATAACTATAACAGACCGAGAGGTGTCCAAGGGCCTCTGATACTTCACATACTCGACAAGGACTACAATATTCTACCAAGAGAATAAATATCGCCATTGATCCGGAGCTTGTTGACAAACTGTTTGCAGGAACTGGTCTTATAATATAGTATTTATTTTGACTATGCTGTGTGTTTTACTGGCAAGTGCATTGACTGCATTCGATTCCCGGTTCCCATAAAATTAGATACTTCTAATACCGGCTGGATGTTGGCCAATATTTTCGCCAAATATACTAGTGCTTAAATACTATTGAACTTTCATTTTTTTGTACAGTTTCAGAATACAATTATGCGGAGAACGGCTCTGATATGTTACAATGCAAAGTTATAATCGATGTCACGATATTTGGTTAAATATGTAATTTATATTTATTTATTTATTTATTATTATTAAGAGAAAACAGTCGTCTGGAATACCAGAGAAACTACATCTCTGATGGAGCTTTTTTGAGAGGGTTTTTTTAGACACAACAACGTGTTAATTGTCTGTCGGTGATCTTAACTATTACTAGTTACACAGGTCACCGACTTAATAATCAGCATTTACCTTACAATCCAGGAAATCAGAGTAAAGCTGGATCAAGACGATCGATCGGGATTTCATTAATATTATTCCCGATCTTCCAATCATTTAAAAAAAATGACTTGAGTGGGATTTGAACCCATGACCACAGTATTTGTAGCCACGCGTCTTATCCCCTGAGCTATCACGCTGGTAAATATATGTATATATGATGATATATGTAAATAATATCATATTTAAAAGAAGCTTCCAAATATACATGTATATGTATAAAATCAATATTAAGCTTTGGAGACACAGAAGGTGTGGTTTTTTTGCAGGGACTTGAATGAAGCACCTGTCTTATATATAAGTCGTGATTATTAACGGTACTATAAGAATGTCATTTCGCCAATCTTTTCACCCTGCTTTAAAATAAACATTTATTTACAAAATCCGATTATATTGTTAGGAGTTTTTCCACAGCTTTTCACCGCAATGAATTTATGACTCTCGATAACGTATTTTTATATATTGATTTAAGAATAATTCAATGTACAATTTCAGTGCATTTCCTTTTGTTATTATATTATGATATTTTATTCCGCGTGTTTTTTTATTGTGTTACTTATGAGACAATTTATTTATTTTTTATTTATAATATGTGTGTGAAATTTAAATTTAAACCGTGGTCGTTATGAATACTTGCCTACTGTGATTATAATAAGTTGATATTTTATTACGATATGAAAATAATACACTGGTGAAATTAAGTAATTCGTTTTAGAATAAAAAATAATCATATATCATGTAATTAATATGATAATTGGTTAGACTCAATTTATAGACAGTGAAGTTTTCCAAAAAATAAAAATAATAGATGCATAAATAAAAATATTGGAATCTCATATTTAACATTACCTCCATAATTTAATGAATTGTATTATATGTTTATTTTTTGTTAGCATAATATGTGAAGTAATTTATTACTGACAGATAAACAATATGTATTATCAATAACTATGTTTTGTCTTTAAAAGAAAATAAATATTGAAATATATTTTTATCGTTAAATTTGCAAATTTAATATACATATATTGTTATAAAAAAAACCAAGTGACTATTTTTTAAAGCAATTTTCCAATTGTGTTTACGGGTTCAGTTTTGGGTTACTTTTTCAAGCAGCTATTGATACCACGTATATTGCATTTTATAATATGCCAATTATTGCTGATTTTTTCATAGGAATTTAAATACATAATGGAAGGTGAAATATCTCTTTATAATGTTTTTATTAAACGTACAATACTTATTTATATAGGAAGATCGAAACAATCCAAACCTACTTGTGTAATACAACATCGCTAGTGAAATTTGCTATAATATATTATTTCTCAGAGCAGTTTGCTTTGAATGTGAGCGTTAAATATTGAATATAAATTAGATCCTAAATTGTGTATAAATAATGAGGGTAGAGTAAATTGTGGCGGGTGTTTTAGAATAGAAGGGCGTGTATGAAATTGTGTACTAAAGACCGGGTGACCAGATCAGTTTAGCATTAAGAATTAGGAGGCGTTGATCATCAATAGTCACGACCATACTAAATTTACCTAATTTGCAAGCTTTAGCTAAATTATACACCCTATAAGTATCAGACGATCCATCCAATTCAATCGTGAGATCGAGGGGACGACGCTGAAAAATTACCTGTCCTCGCAAACTATGAGTAGATGTGATTTTATACCTACCTGCCATTTAAGGTTCAATAAACTATTATAGACTAAAACATGCATGTGAAAATTTAAAAAAATAATTTTATGTCATTACACCTTTCAATTCGGCAATCTGGAAGTCAAGAGGTTGGAACTCTATATTTAACAACATATATGTCGAATTTATCATACTTACGCCTTTTATGGCATTAACTTATGAAGGTCTTATAATAAAGTTTACAGTGAAAAGAAATGAATGTAATGCTAGAGAAATCTCGAATATTGTATTATGTGATTTTTTTATTATTTATTTATTTCAGATTCACTTTTGATAGTTGAGTTTACTTTTAAAGAAAGTAGGATATCTCCAAAATATTTAAAACTATTTTTGATTTACTTTACGGGGGTCGATTGCAACATAAAAATCTTGTGGTACATTACATATTTTAACCCCCCTGGAAAAGTTTCTGCGATTTTGCCCCCTAGCCCCACTAGAAACTTTTCTAAAAGCACTCATGGCTAAAGACAAGGTTTAAAGTCTATTAGTTTTCATGGTAGAAGAAGCTATATTTTTTAGTGAAACGATTTATTTTCAAAATTTTAAATAGTGGCACAAAGCCGGTAGTTTGTTCAATATTAGAAAGCATTCTATTATAGTTCAGGCACCGCTTAGTGTGAAACTAATTAATTATAAACGTGTAAAACGATCGTCAAGATGTACATTGTGGTGTAGTGTAACATTAACACCTAGTTACTTTTATTATGGAGCCTTAAGGCTTTGATCCCGCCCTCAATTACAGACTTAGCCATTATCAAATTCACGCGATCCAAAACCGTGCAAACATAATACAGGGTTTTTATACTTTTATACTCTATCATCATCAGATTCGATTAAAAACACATTTTTACACGTCAACACCTTTCGACAATGTCACAATTTAAAATAGTGTATAGGGTGGACTGTAACTAATATATAGAACATTGTAAGGGAAGGTATCGTATCGCGAAGACATTAAAAAAAAAACTGTTCAAAAAATCTGAAGAAATATTGTTTTTCACTGATAAGTGAATCAAACTGATTTAATTTTGTAATTCGAATCGAATAACGTGAAAGGCAATTTAGCTATAAAAACCGGTCCATTTTAATCTGTCGTGTGAAAATATTAAATTAGCAATTATTTAGTAATATTATCAAAAATTATTTTGTATGCAAATATATTGAATTTTTGTTTTACTGTTAATTATATTTTTTTACACAGTTTGTGTCTCCCGTTTACTTTAGCGAATAATAATAATAAAAATAACTAACAATAATAAATTTTGAATATTTTTAATAGATGTTGGTGAGTCTGACATTTTTCCCAGTATGTATTTTAAAATAGCATAAGAATAATTTGGTCCAAATTAAATACCAGTGATTGTTCTATGATACCAAAGCAAAATAAAATTTAAAAAAAATCTTCATGTTTACAATGATTGATCCGTTTTTTTTATTTTATTTTGTATTCAGACGTGCGATTGATTGGATTAGAAGTGTCGGCCATTGGCACCTTTGAAGCCTTTCGTTGTGAATCGTTTCGCATTACTTTTAGATTTTCTCATGTCCTCATTGGTTGGATAACTGAAAACGTAAGCAGAAGCCTTAAATATTCTAAACTGCAATGTAACTAAACTAAACCCCTTCCTGGGATTAAATTTGATATACTTACCGCTCTTCCCCTTTGAACATTACGTCACATCCACCATTTTGGATTACATTTATTAATACATTTTTGATCAACTAAAAATATATTGTTACTTATAGAAATCATATTCAGATTAAATTCATTTACATTTATGTTAAATACATTATTTAGTCACCTATTGAAACATGTCTACAATATTTTTAAAAGCTTCAAAAGCTCTCGTCTCTTTCTGATTATTTTCACAGATGGCAGACGATTTTATTATTAATATAACTTACCCATCATTATTTATTTACGCTCCGAGGAGCTTTTATTTTAGAAAGGGTCTTTTTGAGAGGGTTTTTTTATACATAACAACGTGTTAATTGTATGTCGGTGATCTTAACTATTACTAGTTACACAGGTCACCGACAGAGCGGCTCTGCCCGAATAATCGCCTCAGTATTTACCTTACAATCTAGGAAATCAGAGTAAACCTGGATCGAGACGATCAATCGGGATTTTATTAATATTATTTCCGATCTCCCAGCCGTAATAACTGATCAAATCAATTTAAAAATTATTGATTTGAGTGGCATTTGAACCCATGACCACAGTATTTGTAGCCAAGCTTCTTATCCCCCGAGCTTATTATTACGCTGGTTGATTATATTATTAGAGTATTTTTTATATATTATATATTCATTAATTTTAATTATTAAATGGTCAATTTTGATTACCTATTTCTCGTTCGGAACTGCTAAGTAAAATAAATTATCATAGGTATTAAAAAATATATATAAAATTTTATCATTTATTGTTCCTTACATGTACATATATTATTATTTACTAGTGTAATGGCAGTGAGAAGTATTGAGGGGTCTGTAGAAGATTAAAATACCTGTCAAATTATTTGATAGTGAATGGCTTTATTTGACATGAATTTCAAATAATTAACGTAGTTGATGGATATTTGGATTGACAGAGTAATTTTTTTACAAATGTTAAACTATTACATATTTAAAAAAACAAGTGTGACCGTGATTGATATATGAAAGTACAGGAGGCAGTCGTTGTCATAGAAACTGAAAAAAATTGTTTATTGAAAACATATTATTTGACCTACAAGCCCCTTTAATTATATTTTTCAAAATGTTCCAAAACTACCAAGAAGACTAGACTAGAGCTTCTATATAATTACTTAGTTTCATTACATGAATTTCCAATTCATATTCTCAGATAATTCAACCATTTTATTAAAATATGTTGCTACTACTACATACTAGATAAACCTACTGGTTTATCTAATAATAAATGTAATGTAAATATAAAAAATAATTATAATAGCACCTTTAATTTTTTTAATATATCTGCTTATCAAAATAATTAATTGGTAAACTGGCTTACATGACAAAAGTGAAGATATTTAATACCTTCATATTTATATTTGAAAAATCTAACATTTTATGAACTTTGAAGATGTATAAATTTAATTTTAGGGAAATGCCTAAATAACCATAGAAATTATTATTGCATAAAAAATATTTAAAAAAATGCATTGAAGTGTGTTTGTAATAAATAAGAATACATAAATTTATCAAAGAACAAACAGAAAAGAACCATGGTAGCAAGTTTATGCGTAAATAATTGATTAAAAATCTTAGAATACATAGTTTCTGTGAAGTATTTACATAATATATTTTTTATAAATAATCAAAACATCTCTGGTATATAGGTAATAAATTTAGCTCTAGCAAATTGTAACTCAACTGAAATCTATTATTGACAATACATAAATTAGTATTTGTTTTATTTCTTTTGCACTACATTCTGAATTTTCTAGCTACCTAAACATTCCTACGTATTCTTGATACAAACATGACATCTTGATACTTTAGTTCGGAGGTTTCCTGCTTTAAGTGTTTCTTTTCGTGGTGTAGCAAACTGATCACGGTCTTCTATGGTCGCTAACCAGAAGCTAAGTTTGTTAGCAAAGTAATGACATGTGCCTCTTGCACCGTTACATTCAATAAATGGTGTTGCTCTGAAATCCTCTAGGCAAGATCCGGGACTGGCCAATGCTTGACCTCCTCCTTGACCACCCGCTCCAGTGTGCTGAAATTCAATACATGTTTGTATTAGTTCTTGTATTATTACATTCTAATATAATATATTAAATGATATTTTATGTAATCACCATGACAAAACTGTATCCTATCCATAAACCACTCCAACCGTTTGGACAATCTGGAATATCCAGTGTTTGACTGTGTACTGCAATAACATTAGCTGGTGCTTCACATACCACACATCTTGAAATATATTGCTTAATGCTCTCTTCTTCTACAGGCATCATTGGGATTGGAGCACTGGTGGATAACCAGTACGAACGGTCATTTCTACTTGCATAGTAGCATACATTATTTAAATCACAGAATAAAAATGGCATAGTTGAGAATTTTTGGATACATGAACCAGCAAACCCAAGATCTTGATTATGTGCTTTTTCATCTCCTTCAGTATATAATAATGAATAACCGTCCCAAAGTTTTAAGTGACCTGGCTGACACTCGGGTACTGCAGAACTTTGACTGTGTTTGACAAGTAATATTCCTGTCAAATAGTCGGTTGGTTGGGTACAAGGCGCTCCTGGATAGCCTCTTTCTCCAATTTCGCCTTGCAAACCATCATTACCAATTAATCCAGGTAGTCCGGGTAAACCAGGTTCACCTCGAGGTCCCATCGGGCCTGGAGGACCATCAATACCAGGTTCTCCCTTTTGACCAGGATAGCCATCCTTACCTGGCAACCCATCTGGTCCTCTTGAACCTGGAATACCAGGTGGACCAGGCATTCCCTGTAATCCACGTTGACCCTTCGGACCAGGTGATGACGGATAAGATTCGCCCTTGTCACCTTTCGATCCCGGAATGCCTGGCAATCCAGTTAAACCAGTCATGCCTTGAAAGCCTTTAGCTCCTGTTAAACCTCTTAAACCAGGTTGACCAGGTGCTCCTGGAAAACCTATTTCTCCCTTATCACCTTTAAATCCATTAAATCCATTTTTTCCAGATAAACCTCTTTCTCCTTTTTCACCCGGCCCTCCAAATAATCCTGGTGGACCACGATCACCTTTTGATCCTTGAGCACCTTGATTTCCAGGAAGACCCTGTGGTCCTGGACGGCCATCAATGCCAGGGGGACCAGGGGGACCTTCAATTCCTTCAATACCCTTTTCTCCGGGATTTCCGCGATATCCAGGTATACCAGGAGTTCCTTGTAATCCTGGTAATCCAACTAAACCGACCTCTCCTTTTAGACCAGGAGCTCCTGGTCGCCCGTCTCTTCCGTTCTTTCCCGGAAGTCCAGGAAGTCCCTTTTCACCCTTGATCGTTAAACCTGGTGCACCTTCTGGTCCGATTGGACCCTGCTCTCCTGAAAATGTATTTTTGTAATTAAATTCTTTTTAATTAAAACATATTTACAGACTTATTTTACAAACCTTTCTGTCCTTCTAGACCAGGCAAACCTCTAAGACCATCTAAACCTTGGAAGCCTCTCTCACCCTTTTCTCCATCTGAGCCTATTATTCCAGCAAATCCGGGTAGTCCCTTTTCACCTTTGAATCCAAGTTCTCCGGGGCGTCCTGGTTCACCCTTTTCCCCCTTGATATTAACTGTAGGTCCAGGGTATCCTCTTTCACCCTGAATACCCTTCATACCAACGGGTCCCTTAGGTCCAGGTAAACCATCTAAGCCTTTTTCACCTTTAAGTCCAAAGTAACCATCCTTTCCTGGTTCCCCTTTCTCACCAGTCTCTCCTCTGAGACCGGTTAAACCAACGGCACCAATTTCACCTTTTTTTCCTGGAAATCCATCAATTCCTGGTAGCCCAGGTATACCGGCATCACCAGGTAAGCCAATGTCTCCTTTGGGGCCAACTTTTCCTTGATATCCTTGATTTCCCTTTTCTCCGGGAAGTCCACGTGATCCATCTAAGCCATTTTGACCACTGTCTCCTTTAATACCTTTTTGACCAGGTATTCCATATCCTGGAAGGCCTTTCATTCCTTTTTGACCTTTGGGACCATCTGCACCGGGAAAACCATCTTTTCCTCTCAATCCTGGTGGTCCAACTTCACCCTTTTGACCCTTTGCTGAAACGGGGCCGGGCTCACCCTTTCTGCCTTCTTGTCCTGGAAATCCAATATCTCCTTTTTCTCCTTCCAATCCTATGCGACCTGTTAGTCCGGGTAGACCAATGGGACCAGTGTCTCCTTTTTCTCCTTGTAATCCATGTTCACCCTTTAATCCATCAAAACCTCGAGGTCCATCGGGGCCTGGTAAACCCTGTTCTCCTTTATCACCCCTATCACCTGGTATTCCGTCTATTCCAGGAGCGCCTAATTCACCATGTCGGCCTCGTGGACCAGGGAATCCTTTAGCGCCCTCTGAACCATTAGAACCCTTTTCCCCCTTTGGGCCCGGAAAACCTGTCAGACCCTGTTTTCCCTTTTCACCAGGAATACCAGGTTCTCCCTTTCTACCATCTGTTCCTGGTCGTCCTGGAGCTCCATTCACACCAGGTGGTCCAATTGGTCCAGTATCTCCCTTTTCTCCCTGAAAACCTGTCAATCCTGGGAGTCCCGAACTTCCAGCTTCTCCTTTCTCACCTTGGAGACCTTTATCGCCTGGTGAGCCATCAAGTCCAGACTTTCCGGGAATGCCTCTTAATCCCTTCTCACCTTTAATTCCAGTAGATCCACGAGGCCCAGGTGGTCCTATTGTTGATGGTCCAGGGTTACCCTTTTCTCCTTTAATTCCGCTCAGGCCAGGAAGTCCCCGAGGACCATCAAGCCCTGGTTCACCGGTGAATCCCATGGGGCCAATATCACCCTTTTCTCCTCTTGGCCCTGGCAATCCTCGTGGTCCGACCGGCCCTGGATTTCCAGGAACTCCCGTTACTCCCTTTTCACCCGGAAGACCCTGGATACCTTTTTCTCCCAAATCACCTTCAGGACCTTGAGGTCCAGTATCACCCTTTTCTCCTTGCCTTCCTTTATCTCCTTTCATTCCTTCAGTAAAGTTGAAGGGTGCACACTGACCAGCTTCACCCTTGGGACCGGAGCGTCCTGATGTTCCCTTTTCACCCTTTGCCCCCTTTTCACCAGTATAACCTTGATCGCCTTTAATGCTTAAGCCCTTTTCTCCGGGGATTCCAGATTTTCCCGGCGTACCATGTATTCCCTCTGGACCAGGATATCCACGAATACCCTGCTCTCCTTTTTGACCTGGCATACCTATATTTCCCTGAGGTCCTATGGGTCCATCAACACCTTTGGGACCAATATCTCCACGTTTACCTTCGGGACCTGGTGGACCTTGAGATCCTTTTTCACCTTTAAGTAAATTAAGTGAAACCATTGCTGGCTTTCCGTCTTTGCCACTTGCACCAGGTGGACCCATATCACCTCGTTCTCCCTTAAATAATTTTGATAATATTTTATTTTTAGAAAACAAAAATTATGTGATAAAAAGTATTTACCGGTGGACCCTGTGGCCCTGGGGCTCCGATTCGGCATTCTGATCCACGTTCACCAGGTGTACCTCTTTCGCCTGGGGCCCCATCCCTTCCATTTACCCCTGGTAAGCCATCTAGACCCTTCTCACCTTTTTGACCATCAGTCCCTGGTCTACATTCGTTGCATCGCCCACCAATATCCCCTTTTGGTCCAGTTTGTCCAATCATTCCAGGAAAACCTGCGCGTCCCGATTGACCCTTTTCACCTTTCGGACCTTGAAGCCCAGGTGAACCAGGAATACCTAAAGAAGAATCTCCCGGTAATCCTCGAACTCCAGTGTAGCCTCTTTCTCCTTTAGTACCCTTATCTCCATCTTTGCCAGGTGATCCATCCATTCCTTTGGCACCCTAAAATCATAAAATCATCATTTAAAAATAAGTGTTTATTATTTTGGCTTTTAAAACATGTTTATATTACTTGAATGGATAATCCTTTGTCTCCAGGTAAACCTCTGGGTCCATTTGAACCTGGTAAACCAGTATGTCCTCTCTCTCCAGGAATTCCAGATAATCCTGGCTGGCCAACTTCTCCTTTACTGCCTTTGTCTCCGGGAGCACCTTCAGGGCCTGGGGAGCCTGGAATACCTTGCCCACCCCTTGGACCCTGAGGGCCTCTAGGTCCATCTTCACCTGGGAATCCATCTAACCCTTTAGGGCCAGCAGGACCCGGATATCCCCTAGGTCCAGGAGGACCAGCGGGTCCGGTTAATCCCTTACCACCTCCAGGAGGTCCTCTTGGACCAATAAGTCCAGCCTGACCGGGTTTTCCAGGCCTACCTGGTTCTCCTTTCTGTCCTGGACGACCAGGTAGACCTGAAATACCATCATTTCCTCTATCTCCTTTTTGACCTGATGGTCCAAGTGCTCCAGGATAACCATCTCGCCCCTATAATTTACAAAAAATTATACATATAATTATCAAAAATATATTTAAAAAAATCAAATAGTCACCCTAGGACCCGGTGCTCCTGGCAAGCCCTTTTCACCGTGAATTCCTTGGATACCTTGTGGTCCTGTGTCACCCATAGGTCCTTGGTCACCCTTATCACCCCATTGGCCAGTTTCGCCCCTTTCTCCCTTTTCACCCCTTTCACCAGCTATACCTTTAACAAATCCTTTCATGTCTTGAAAACCAGCTGTGTATCCTGGACCGTGTGGTCCTCTTTCTCCTTTGTCTCCCCGTTCTCCCTTTGGTCCTGTATAAGATTGACCTGATTCTCCTTTAAAACCTTTGTCTCCTTTTGGACCAACTGGCCCCTATAAATTTGTAAGG
>JAGTTH010003311.1:0-11241 GCA_022606485.1 Agraylea sexmaculata
AAAAAAAAAAGAAAATAAGTAAATGCAAACTTAAAAATAAAAAGTTCAATGCAAAGTAATAACATAAAACAAAAATCAACGCATGTGAAAAAAAACTTAATTGTTATATGTTAAGTATTTAAATGCAATGCATGTGGCTTCTGATAATGCTGAAAAATAAAAAAAAACATGCCAGTGATGAGGACAATCAATTTTCAAGAGTAAAATTGGAATAAAATAATCAATCTGTCTATTGTGTATATTTAATATCAACATTTTTGTTGCAGCCAGTTGTGACAATTTTGTTCTGCATAAAAAAAAATATCTAAAATGATGTAGCGCTTGCCTCGGAAAATCATAAAAAGTTTTAATTTATAAATGAATCGATGTAAGCTTATAGATTTTTAACAATTGGAATACATTTAATTACATATATGAATAATATCTCTTATTTTTTATCGAAGTACAGGAGGCGAGCAAAAATTCAAATAATTAACAAAGCTTTCCTGTATCAATACAAAAAAAATTATGAATAACATTTAAGTACTTAAGATATTGTACAATTTTGGTTGGTGATAGTTACTTTTCATCATTGTATGAGGCCACGTTACACAGGAATGTATTTCCTTTCAGAAATGTATAGTATGTAAGTATCAAAAAGATTTTCATACAAAATAGTATTGAACTAATTATGTTTCATATATTAATATCATTATAGTTTTCGATACATATGAAATTTGCTAGTTGATGTGTCGTTTATTTTTTATATTGACCACACCGTTTGCAATTCCAAAGAAAACGCTTCAAATCTAAAAAATATAGATCGCAAAACATCATAAGTACATTTTGAGCATGACAAATCATCAAACTGACTTACATCAATAACATATTTTTCACAAGCTGCAAAGAAAAAAGTACTCATTGTGTGATTTAAGATTAGTCATATATAAATACAAGATATATATCACAACATAAAAATGCTTCGTACAACTAACAACTAGCACTTCTTTTTGTTTGTAGGAAAGATTCAGAGGAACATTATAATTTTTTTAATATATAAATACATAAAAAATTCATTTGGGCATTGAGTTAAGGCACTCAAAAATGTCACTTTTGGTTTAAACATGTAAATGTAGGATTTTGAATACTGACAAAAAATTTAGGCTAAAATATTTGATTATGATTGCTTGAATTAACATTTCATTTGTAGCAGAGCCACTTCAATATTAGGCATACATAAGTAAATATATATTTTGTGTTACATATTTAAAATGTACTGTATGAAAAAATATATTTATATAAAATATAAATGGTGATGTAAAAAAACAGTTCATTATCTACTTGTAAATATTAATTATTTCACGAACAGCATTCAGTGTACCAAATACTAGAGCGAAAATCCCAAATGCAAACACGAAAATGTTCTTCCAGATTATCCAGTTCCACTTTCCAAAACCAGTGTCCCAAAATGTGATGATTTCGATGACCACTGGAATTAGAAGTCCTAAAATGGAAAAGCAGAATGCTCCGATTAATCCAATGAAAGGTTCAATAGTCGGCACAGCAATAGCTAAAACGGTAGCTGCGGTAACGAGAACAGTGCGCATCACATAATTGACAACAGTTGGGTAAGTGTGGAATTTATCCTTGATTCCGTCCCAGACAATTTCCAGGCAAACGTAGAATTGAAGACCGAAAGTGCAAAATACAGCAACAGCAATTAAAACCATAACAATTTGAGCAGGTCTAAAATAAAACAATATTTCATTAAAATTTGACAATTAAATAAAAATTTTTTCAACAGTTTTAGATATATTTACATTTCAGCAACGGGTAAATTCAGAGTTACTGATCCGGTGGCTTTATCTCCATAGCATACGTATCCCAAAAATCCCAAGAAGATGTAAATCATTGTCACCCCAGACATTCCCTTGTTCAGGACACCGCAGATGCCGACAAAGTGTTCGGGGGTCTTCATTGTATTTTCCAACGGCATCACAACACCAATAGCTTCCATGGCGAAAATGGTGATTGAAAAGAAATCTGGCCACTTTCTAAAATCAGCTACGTATGGTAAATCGTTCCAAGATGAAGGCATATCTCGGAACAAATAATAGAATGTGATTCCCAAGCCAAGTCCCATAAACACATTGGCAAGCATAGACACTGGCGCAAGATATTTAAGATTTGGAATCCAAGATAGAAGAATCAAAGGCACAAGTAATGCTGCTATCACTACTCTAAGATCAATTTCATTTCCTGTGTGATAAGCAACAATCTGAAATATTAAAATTAATAACATATTATTCGGTAAAGGTAAAATTAAATATTTTAAATTACCTCTTTGAGATTTCCGGCAATAATCACAGTATATACACTGCAGGTACCAAAATATGTGAGGAACAATGAAACCAATATGAGAATTCTGAAAGTATTCAATGTATAATTAACATAAATGTTTAATGCATCAATGATAGTGACACTTACTTAGAAGCGTAAGCAAATTTACGGCACCAACGAGGTCCCGAGTTAAAAGCGGCAACTGACACTTCTGAAAAACTCATCGCTGGAACTCTAACTTTTCTATATAAATGATGGGCACATTTCACCTATTGCAAAATAATTTTCATTATTTATTTAAATTCATAAAACTACTATTTTATTACAAGCGTTCTTCACATTATGTATGATACATTTGAAAAATTATTATTATTTATGGAGTATCTGATTTACATAATCATGTTGAATTTGTAATAATTTCAATGTTCCTTAGAATAGACATTTTTTTGTGTCCATAAAAATACAAATGAAGTCACAATCATTGTTTAATTTTAATTATAGTGTGAAAAACAAAAAAGAAGTAAATATTATTTCCTCTTAGTAAACAAAAGAATGTAGATTAAGAATAAAGTCAAATAATAATTATTAAAAACTGTCCTTGATAAATTTTACTGACTTTAACCCTTTACACTCCAAGTGGGAAAGTAGTAAAAGTGAGTCACAATGTTAATTTTCAATTCCTAGACAATTGCTTCGTGACTGTGTCGAGACCAGATATTGAATCCAGTGTTTAAATTTAAGAATCAACTGTAACCGATTGTTATCAAAATATTGTCATACGGTGAAGTGCGCTTGTAGTATGATCTAAATATTAATCACCAATATATAAGCACAATGTGTGCAGACAACGGCCACAAGAACGGTGAAAACAATACCCATTATAAGACCGGCATTCTTGAATGCAGCCGGCATGGCCAATATTCCGGTACCGAGTGATGCTTTTAATAAATGTGTAAGAGTATCACAATCGCTGCAAAAACAAAAATTGTCATTTTTCATTTTGAATTAATATTAACTTTAAATGTAACAATATACTTACGTGGTTGGATGATCGACTTTCCTTTCTCTGAAAGGATCGTAAGCACCACCGTTTTCTAACTCAGAAATTTTGTACCTAAAAAAAGTATTTGAATATAAAATAGGACAACAAATTTATGTATTTTAAATAATTAAGAATAATTACTTGGCAGACATAGCCTCCTTCTTTTTGGAGCCATCTGATGGTAAAAATGTTTCCAACTCCTGAGCTGGAGGGAGAGTTCCGTTGGTTTCCTATAAACATTAAATTACACAACATGAGTAAGAAAATATTCAATTCGAGTGTTAACTTTGCAAAAAAAAAATGTCTACTCACAGCCACCATTTTGAAGGCTTCTTTTCACTCGGACCTGAAACAAAAAAATATAATTCTTGATCACTTGACTTTTGTTGAGATATTGTGAATGTAAAAATACACTGACATTGCAATTCAAGTTGAACATATTCTTCATTCTTTGTAAGAATAAAATTGCGTTTATTTTTATTATACACCATCATAATGTTTATTATTTATGTATTCTCTTCGACCAAGAGTCTTGGTTATTTCTAGATATACATATGTCAAGCTGTCAAACGGTGACATTTCCTTGTCGATGTTGCTAGCTGTTTCTCCTTCATGTATTATGATATTTATTAATTGAAGAGCTTTTATAATAATTACATTCCACTTTTTAATCAATTAAGACTAACGGGATATACATTATTAATTTACAGATATGAACTATGACTTAAATAATGCATACATTTATCCATTTATGCATTCAAACCAAATTATGTAAAATAATAAAAAGTCAACCCGATTTGATCAAATGAAAGAAATAAAGGAAATATGAGATGTGTATATAACGATACAAATTATTAATTATGATATCAAAATATCACAGATGAAAATCAATCTTTTATAATTGACAACGTGTTAATTTTTAAAATATTTTGTTTGTACAAGTGTACCTAATCATCAGTCGCGGGTAAAATACAAACATAGTACATATTATCAATATGTACTTCTGTCACTATGTGGTTTTTAAAAACGATATATTCTTGCATAATTGCACCTATAAAAAGTATCGATGTTAACGTGTGAGATTAGAAACATCTGCGAAATATTTAGTTTGTCAATTTGTGTTTTCTCTAAAGCTTAAACGTATTAACGCTAGATATTTTTGAATCGATGACCCAAAACATTAGCTTAAATCAAACAAATGCTGTGTATCGGCGAGTCAACATTTGAAAAGTAAATTATCACAACGACTAACCTTAAAGCCTAGTTTCTACCTATTATCAAATCGATTTACGAGTCACTGTTGATCCCGTGAAAACGAGTAAAAATATCTCCATTCATCGGGTTATTATTTATCTTATCTCAAATATTTATCGTTGATTCAAACTGAAAGGGTTTTGCCGACCGATATTTCGAATAATGTGATAATTATTATGATTATTTGATATTATGTTAAACAGTGACGTCAGTATTCTAAATGTGGTTTATTGTTCGCCTTCACGATTTTCCTCTCACCTTTGAAATATACACTGAATAAATACACATACGTGAGTCTTATCATTTTAAAAAATACACCATAAAAAAACTTTACTCGGCTATAATATATTATGTGTGTTATTTGATTGTATGTAAATTATCTTGGACGGAAGTTTTAAAAAAACTCCGAGAGAGTATTTCGTTATACTAACAGTGCCTTTTACAATAAATTACTTTAATGTGTTTTTTTTTTCTACACTTGAGTAAGACTTGAAAAAATAAATATTCTTTATAAGTTTATCTTATTATATTCAAGCATATTTTTAGTTCTTTCACTCGTGATTATTACCTTATAAAAGACACCCTTTGAGCAATCACGACACAAGAATAATTTTCTGTATGTGAAATTATATACCATCTCAGTAGGTACTTTGTGATACTCTCATTATAAGCCCATGTAAATATATATATACAGATATTATTTTATAAAAATGTGATAATGCTATCGGATCAGATAATCTATATATTTTTAAAATAATTTGATTAATATTAAATGTAGCAAATAAACATTCTCGTTTGTATACAAAACACCGTTTATTTTTATATTATTTCTATGAAAACAAGTTGGAACAGCACAGGGTGATGACTGAAACCTGAAAAGTGTTCGCATTCTTTGAAAATCAATATCGAAAATCAGGCGATGCGTTTTATTTGGAAATCGACAAAAAATAAATACACGCACAAAAGAGTAAATGTTATTTATTATACATTCAAATTCTGACGGACGAATAAAACTGTTGAATCATTCATGAATAACATATATTGAAAATGTACTCGGGTGCGTTTTTTTTATATGGAGAAAGAGAATTGAGACAATTCGTTGAATCGTTGCCAGGAGAGTTTGACAAAAATATAAACCTGGAAATGCATACATTTTACTGAAATGCTAAAATTAACCCACATCAACATTTGTTTGAAAATATTATCAAAGTCGATAAGTACGACCTTAATGTATATTTTGATTTTATAGCCGCGTCGAAAACAGATTAATTAACTTCAAAATAGTGCATTTCCTCATTTAATCAATGGTCAAAACAGCCTTGAATGAATGATAAATGTATTAAAATAGTGTAAACTAAAAAATATATTAGTGTGGTTTACATGCGTTGTGGTTTTATCTAACCACTAAATTTGCGGTCTACCCACAATTTGATAAAATTTCAACAACGAACAGAAGGCATGTGTCTTTTTGAAAAAATTTAAAACCGTACAATGAACTTGTGAAGAATCGTACATGTATGGAAAATATACAGGAAAAGGTCAATTGTGCATAATCGTAGAAGCATGAGTGTAATTTTTACACCCATTTAAACAATTGTTTAACTCCACTGACCTAAATGCTCATTTCATTGAAATTTTCTCAAAACATGCATCACGGCTTATACAAATAAATAGATATCAAATAATTTGAATTGCAAACACATTTCCAATACCTAAACTTCGCCCACGTAACGATTACCCCAGATTTTCAATGTTTGTGTGTTAAAATTAAATGTAATATCCAGTTATCGAGCAGGATTTGATAGCCTGTAAAATAATATATTTGTACATATTGGAAATCGTTGGTAATTTAATACCAAAGCCAAGGCTTTGCGGCTGCGTAATCCAAAGCCTTGCGTCAATATGCATAATAATACTTAAACTTAGAGTTTAACATAAAAAATCATACTCTATTTAGATTAAATCAAACTCGATACAAAGTCGATAATGTTATTTATTCATTGCAACATTTAAAAACGACCGCAACATGCATATATGTATTTTGCAGCGTTACATATTTATTTATTATTTCGATCAAGCAATGCATTACACATGTAAGGTGTCTCATATAAGTGGACAATTTCAATACGTTGAATAATGTAAGATATGAAATATTTTAATACATTTCAATAAAATAACAGCATATTTCTTTTTATCAGAGGCGAAGCGCTCTGTATATTGGAGATTTGTAAAGAAAATCTAACTTTTTCGAATGTCCGAAAGAGACTTTTAAACGCCAAAAGAATCGGTGATAAAAAAAACTTTGCAAAATCCATCAATGACTCGTTGGTCGTAGTTTTTTTTATATGTTGGTCAAAATCCAACCCTAAACAACGCCCATGATGATTGTCATCATCGTAATATAATATTTTCTAAAAAAATCTCGATTTTAAGCCTCGCCTACGCGAAATTTTCACTTTTTTAATGGCGAACTATGCGCTACGAATATATTGTAATATAATTTCCACAAACTCTCGGTCTATAGAGCAGTTAAAGTACTTTTATTCGACAAAATAAATCGTCGTCATGTGCAAACATGTCTTACGATTTGATATCAGATTGTTGATAAAATGAAATCGTCACACAAACATAATATTTAACTACCGAATTATACTTGTGACCATAGAGACTATAGATAACGATTTGTTAGCGTTGTGTATTATTAAAGCAAAACAGTGATCAAACCGGACAAACAACTCAAAATGATTATTATTTTACCGAAATGGATAGTTATTTCGATATCTTATCTTCAAAGCGAAAGAATTTAATTGGTTTTATTGATCGCCCGGTGCATTTTCCGATATTGTTTTTTTTTATTGTAGATTATTTGTATGTATTTGAGACATATGGCTGCCAAATGGATAATCTTTATTACTTGAGCTTTTAGCAGAATTACGAACAAAGAAGGACCTTGTTTATTATAATATTCTCTGCGGGAGATAATCTACTGAGACGCTTTTAAAATAAACACTGAAGTGTCACTAGATTGACATTATGATTCACATTATCGCCATGAAATATGCTTTCCTTGTGAAAAGCAACTTTATTTTGTAGTGCATCCGCATTAGTTGGCTGGCAATATTTTTATTTTTATTTAGTTTTCAACCGGACCGGTTTAGTTTTATTTTTAAGTGCCTTGGGTATGTGACTGTCTAATCTATCTCCAGACGAGTCTACCGTCCGGCAAATCAAAAGACTCACTGTGTTCTATAAATATACAATCATTAATAAATATTCAAAAAAAAATAAACAAACAATCAAAACCCTTGAACCACATTCAATTGTGATATAAATTGAACGCAACAACAAAACAACCACGCTAATGCATATAAAATATTTAAAAAAAACGCAAAGGTTTCAAAATGAAATCAACAAACGCACATTATATATAAATAGAATAATATTAATCTGAAAGAGCTGAATGTCTTGTCAGATTCTTTTGTTCGAACTTCAACAATAGACATACAATGTGTTTCTGCCCATCCGAGGGTAATTTTCAGTGAATTGTTTTTTGTAACATCCCTGGATTCAGGGGCGGCGACTTGTACAATACTGGAGGGTGCATTTATCGTCTGGACAGGGATTTTAAACTAATGCGAATATAATTTATTATAATCAAGCACAATAAACAAATAATATCTTATCGCTACTGAACTCTGCCTCGATAAATAATATCGCATTAAATATAAATACATGATGTTGATTATAATTTTGCCACCCTATGAACCGGAGTTTCGATTATTTGTTTTTAATTCATGTATTGTTCGATATATTTTATAAATAGTATGTTAAAAAATAAAATAGCCCCCAAATGGCGTAAGAGGTTGAAAATCTCTGTAGTAATTTGAAAAAATCGCACATACAAGTTTCACGCTATAGAACAAGGAAATTATTGATCGTGTGTGTGAAGTTTGACATAGATTGTGCAACTCGATGCAGAGTGAATCGTCTCGTAAATTTCGAGTTAAATATGTTTGTTTAAAGAATTATTATATTGTAATTTGGGTCAACCCTCGCACTGAAGGAACACGTGGAATCTGACGTCAGCTCGATATAAGGGTGGTTGATTCATACAAAAACACCCCATTTAACCACCACAACCACTCAATATTAGCAACGCATGCTATACACATTTTTAATGTTCTAATCAGACATTATAAATTACCATTGAAGACCTTATCTATGAATAGAGTATTGAAAAAAACATGCCGTCCTCTAACACTTATCGCGTATAATAATAAAATGATATTATTTTGCGTCACAGCTCTACAACAAAACATATAAAAATAATCATCAAAATATTTGGAAACATCTTAGTAGTAATTTATATACTAGGTCAAAGACGACTCAAAACCATTTTTTTCGATGTGGTTTCTATTGATAATTCTTATTATTCACAAAGTGTCCTACCTAGATGTACATTAATATCGTATAAAAACCGGCTCAAACCTATTTAAAAATCGAGTTGAATATTAACCTCTAAAAAATAGTTTTAGTGGTCAAGAGTTTGATACTAGGCAACTCATATATTTGAAAGCGCATGATCGGACAAGTGATGAAATTCTCCCTTTATTTTACCAAGCGCAACCACCCCTTAAATTTGGTCATAAAGAAAAATCGATTGAGAACTTTTGATTAATTATTTAT
Source organism: Agraylea sexmaculata (assembly GCA_022606485.1). Taxonomy (NCBI): domain Eukaryota; kingdom Metazoa; phylum Arthropoda; class Insecta; order Trichoptera; family Hydroptilidae; genus Agraylea; species Agraylea sexmaculata. The sequence continues at coordinate 9,302 of JAGTTH010003311.1, forward strand.
TAATTTTGAATGTTGTTGTATGTGTACACCGCCAAACCAGTTAAGTCCCCCCAAAGAGCTTGTGAGGTTTCATTTCAAACGAATGCGGCGCGGAATCGTATTTTTTAATAAAGTTTCTTTAAATATTATAATGTATGCACACGTAGAACGGACGACACCTACACAAATAATAAAAGGCGCACGCACGCCTTTTTAATTTTGTAATTTGTATTATTAATTGGGGATGATAGGTGCGTGTATGGAAATACTTGGGGCCGGTTGCATCATTTGAAGATGCGGACTCCGTATATGGAGTGGTCGGGATGGAAGTCGTTATAAATACCTGAGGATGTAGACGACACCAGTGGAGGATATTAGTGGTCAGGTGTGTTATATTGTAAGGCAAATCCACGTGGTTATAGAACCACCTTGCAATACGTAGCTCCCCTTTGGAGCTCCGCACACTAGTGAGTGATTGTCTCGTGTTTGCTGCTACACCAACCAAACATCCATTCTAGGTTAGCTCGTCAGCCAGGTGCTCTCAAGCGGCACAACATTTATAATAAAAAATAATATTATTCATTAATAATATCACCGCTGTGAGTGATGTGAATAATACATAACTTAGAGCGTAGTCACTTTACACTTTTTGTTTTTTTTTTTTACACAAATCATTATAAATTTTTTAAGGTTTTCATTTACAACTAGTTTCGATATTTATTTATTTTACTTTGGATCAGTTTTTTCAAGTGGTGTTAAATCGCAAGCTACGTGGCAATAGATTGATAATAGTGGTACCTCGATATACGAGTGCTTCTACATATCATTGAAGCACATGAATTTTCTTCTGTCTATTCCTGCCTCTGACATGGATTATTTGCTTCTACGTCGGAGACTGAAAATTCTCAGTCTGAGTATGAGGCGCACCGTGACAGATTTTGTATGCTTGCAGAAAATATCAAATGGTGTGTATGACTGCCCAGAATTGTTAGGGAGCATTAATCTCAAGTCCCCAAAAAGTCCCCAAACATAACTCCCGCCAAAACTCCTTATTCTATCCACAGAATCCCTCATCCAACTACCTAGTCTATTCTCCTCTCAATAGGCTACAACGGCTTGGCAATGAATTTGCCCACTTGGGAGAACTCTTTACTCTTAATTCTGTCACCTACAGGGCTTGTTTCGGAGCGACTTTGTATGGTATATAATCTCAAAGATTTTACATGCGTCTCGAACAAATGGCAGGTTGGGTTTCACCTGGGTGAACTCTTTTCCACAAATTTCTGCTACTTATATGCTTTTTTTAGGAGTGACCTTATATAGCAACATTTTATACAAACATTTTTTTAATTATAGTATTGTTTATTTTTATATATATATGTACATTTCATTTTTGTTTACCTTTTTAATTACTATTGTTTTGTCTATAAAAAAGCTCTTCTGAACGTATGGAAATAAATAAATAAATGTAATTGTATAATTTAACTATGCGAGGGTTACCTTTATTATACTATAATCAACCAATCTGGCTATTTTAATTTTGGTCCTGTTCCCAATGGTGAAAGAAGACAATAACAAATACAGTGGAACCTCGACATACGAGTTTTCTTCGAGAGCGATATTTTTCTTCGAGATACGAGTAAATTTCGAGTTACATTTTTTTTCTATATAACCTACATGTGAGGAGTGAGAATAGTTTAGCGAAAAAGACCAGAGAAGAGAAAAGCAGTGATGAAAATTAAGCGAAAGTAATACTTTATAAATCCAATTTATTTCAATATATTCTCGTTTTGTTTTTGCACAATAAATATTTGCCATTTATATATAAATATATTTATTCAAAAACATGTGGTACGTTAAAAAAAAAAACATTTTTTGCGAGGACTTTTTGGGAGACTGGGGCGGATTAACGGAGTTTTTCGAGTTACGATCAAAGTTGCGGAACGAATTAAACTCGTATG
>JAGTTH010003312.1:0-19387 GCA_022606485.1 Agraylea sexmaculata
AAATATATAAAAATATAAATATAAAATTTCTTCAATAATCTTCTGCTAAATTGTACGGAATGTATTATTTTTATCAAACGCCAGATGATCTACAAGTTGACTCTTTATAAACAATTCGATCATTCTCAGGCGCACTATTCATAGTCAAAATTATTTTCATTGGAACGCGTGCATTATAATAATTTAATTAATAGTTTAATTTATATATATTAAATATATAATAAGGTTGGTTGGGGCTAAAGCGAACAAATACCAGATGTGATGAGAGCAGGCAGAGCTTTGATGAGCCAATGTTTACAATGAACACGGCGCCTAAACTCTGTTTACATATTCTTTGTCCAAATTTCATCTCAATTCACCCCGAGAACGACTTTTAATTAATGTGGTTAGTAGCAGGGTTAAATACCACAGTTATTTGGTGTTGTCCTTTTAGTGTATCCATGATTTATTGTATTCAATTAAGGCATTCGCAATCTGACAGTTAAATCCGCGCGAACGGGATTTTCATATATTTTCACCCGTTGATTTATTTGCAATCTTATCCCGGTTTAGAATTACACTATGTGCATATTAATACTTTGTAATCAAAGAGCTCCGGTAGAAATAATATTTTTATAGTGATTTGGATAAAAACGAAATATCTCACAAAGGTACGTTGCAGTAACACTTAAGAAAGTAATTTTTTTTAAATTAAATATGGTCGAATATATTACATTTGAGGCGTTTAAATTCAAAAGCTTCCAAATTCAGTTATATCGAGGAAAAGCATCAAAATGTACATCTTCTTTGAAATCATAATTTTATAACATCAAAGTGGAGGATTTAATAAATTAACGACATCAAATATATAATGAAAATAAGTTAATCTGGATTTGGGAGCTTTTGATTATGCATGCCTCGTTTAACTTTAAAATTGATTTAGTTCAGACAGCCGCCAGTTATTTATCTATAGAGTTGGATTGATATCACCGATATATTAGTAGACCATAGATCAAGATGGTGGACCAAGCACATGGGTTTAATTGAGGGCAACACTCCAACAAATATTATATAATAATTTAAATAATATTAATAAAGAGCGATGTACACCTCTATCGAGAATTCAAACGAACTGACATTTAGCGCGCTTAAACAATTATTATTTTCTCACTCAGACGCATCTACTTGGTTCGCCATCTTGATATTTATACATCCAGTTGGATGCCCTGCTAATATATAATACAGTTAGGTTCTGATAATCCGACAAATATTTGGCCCGATTACCTAATATTAAACTCACTGTCAGATTACCGAAAATTAAGGGTGGAAAAAATCCTTTACTGTGGTCAGTTTTTTTAGATAATACATATTGTCAAATATATTCTAGGGAGTTTATGATAATCTAATTAATAATACATGTGAATAAGTTTATTCATATCATTATTTAAATTTGTAATTGTAGTTAATTTTATTATAAATGCGTCCGTCTTTCAGTGAATCCTTTATAAATAAAAAGTGTGAACGCGTTTGGTGTAAAAGTAGATAGGAAGTATTGGATATTATCAATTTCCACATCTCGGAACTTTTTTTTTAAACTTCATATACAAATCAGGCGATCAAAAGGAAAGTAGACTTGGGAAATCTCGTCTATAAATATAAAAGATTAGTTTAAAAAAATCATAATAAGTCTAGTTATGTACGATTGGTATTATTGATTCTTTAAACTGATAAGAAAATATTTTTATTTAACAAATACTGTTAAATTGTTAGCAAGTATTGTAATATATGAACGTTACATTAGATGCTTAACATTATTTTTGTTTTTAATTTAAATATATTATGTTGAAAATATTTGAAAAGCTATGGATGTCTACAACAATTTGCCAATGATGACAGTCCGGCGCCAACGGTGTCTGTTCCCGTTTTTTCCCCTATTTTTAACGAAAAAAAAAATATATTTCAATATAAACGAATCTCTTTTTAATTCAACCTAATATTTAGAATATTTATCAGTCAATTTATTAAATATCCCAGAGGATAGATTGTGGTTACGGCTTCGAATCATAATAAAAATATTAAGATCCTGGTCGATCCAGACTTACTCTGTATTCTTGTATTATAAGGTAAATATTAAATCCGATAATAATTAAAACTGAAAGCCAGGTTGAATTAAAATAAAGTATACATACAAAGATATCAATTAAAAAGCTCGTTAGGCCGACTGCAAATCTGATATGAAATAATTAATTTTTGTATAGGTTAATTTATCAATGTGTAATAAATTATTAAAAAAAAAACTATATTCATCATTATTTTGCGCCGATAATTATTTAATAACATATGTTATGATTCACATTTTTTTAAATATATTACCGATATTCTAGCTTACTTATAAATGTAAATAAATGTTCTCCAAATTAAAATTCCACTAAAAATTAATTAATACAATATGGTCTATTGTTATCTTCTTTCTACCAAAATTGCAAATTTCGCCATGACTTATTCGCCGAGAATTAAAAATATTATCTGATTCTTAGATAACTCTTATAATATTTTTAATAATGAATTAACAACACCATTAAAAACTAAAAGGATGTTGTTGGTTGATTTTGTGACAAATTATCGATGGGTCGGTGACACAAAAAAGTATTTACAAAAAATGTTTTATCTGGATGTAGTCTTTTGAGATGAAAACGTTTAATGTTCTTCCAATTTATTCTAAAGTTTTGTTAAACAATTTCATTATATTTCGCAGGTATAAAATCCTTAATGTATTGAAGCGTTTAATATGATAATTTTCTAAACGATTGTTATTATTAATTGAATTAAAATAAAGAATTTTTTATATGTATCGATATATTAGCAGGCCACACATATTAATGCATAAATATGAAGATGACGGACCAAGTAGACGAATCTGGTTGACAAAACACTAATTCTTTAAGCGCACTAAAATAGTGAAATCTCGATAAAGGTGTACATCGCTATTTATTGTTGTTGCCTCTATCTGAAAATTATAAAAAAAACAATATGAATTTATACCAAAAAAGAAAATTTAATTATATAAGGGATTAAATTGTCGTAACTACTGCTGTAACTTTCGCCCTTATTATTATTATATATATATATATATATATATATAAATATATATATATATATATAGAGAAAGTATATATATATATATATATATATATATATATATATATATATATATATATTATATATATACTTAATCGCGTTTTATTTGGAAACGGACGGATATATTAGCAGGTCATACAACTGCATGTATAAATATCAAGATGGCAGACCAAGTAGACGAGTCTGAGTGAGACAACACTAATTGTTTAAGCGCACAACTTGTTATTTATATAAATATTTAAGTGTTGCTTCAGTCAAAATCATCATCAAGTTTTATACAAACAATGAAGGCTAAAGTTACATTAGTAGTTAGGACAATTTAATGACTTATCGCATAGTTAAATAAACGTATACTTTTCTTTATTTTTCGATGAATTCACAATGTTTTTATTTTATAATTTTCATACAGAAGCAACAGCAATAAATAGCGATGTACACCTTTATCGAGAATTCACCTTAAAATACATATCAAAATCGTTTATTTTAATACAAATAATTATAACAATTATGATATTAGATGCTTCAATACTTTAAGGCCTGCGAAATATAGTGAATTTTATGACAAATTCTTAGAATAAGTTGGAAGAACATTATATTACAAAGAGGATGTCACCGTGAAAATGTGTGGTTTAACGAGTATGTAATTGATCACTTTTCAATACAAAATTACCTCTATTCGAAGTGGATATATTAATCTCTTAATCGATGATTATTTGAGAATGCAATGGCACAAATACACAAATTTATTTCCCCAATGTTTATGTTGTGAAACAGTAGGTATTTAAGGCGATGACGGATGATGAAGAGAGGCGCCTAATTCCACGTGTGTGGTCTTGAGCATCTTCAAACATATGGCATTTCCATGATGATCCAGCTTCACCCAAGTCATATGATATTCCCATTTAATTTCGGTGTAGTCTTACACCTTTTACCCACGTGTATTACATGCTATTCATTTCGCTAATGGATTCAATCCAGGGATACTGCATTTATATGTGTGGATGTCCAATGCTTGAATTACGCCTTTCAAATCGATGGGTGATTTACACAAACACGTATATACCAATTGAATCGATTATTGTAGAAAAACCCACCTGGAATATTGCATTTAACCATCCTCCTTTTGAAAGGACAGTCTCTTCCTAAATGCCCATATATGAAAATTAAATAGTTGGTCTCCTTTTTAAGGAAATTAAACCCCCAAACCGTTTTAATAGTTTGTATATTTCACTGAGAATATTGTAGGGGGTGGTAGAGTATCGCAAGAGTAAGTGAAAAATATATTATTCATATAATTGTTGAACGTGTGTGTATGTTATATATATACAGACAAACTTCTTCTGATAGAGAAATAATCAACTTTAAAGCAAAAATGAAATCACAACTCAAAAAAAAAACCTTTCTATTAAAAAGCTAAACAGAACTTAAAAAAAAAACATTTAAAATTGAAAATTTCAATTAAAATTACCCTAGGTTTAAATATGTTAATAGTGCTTTTGGGCCAGCCTCAAATCAGCCGCTTCTGTGAAGTACTCAGTATCTTTTAAATTCGTTATTAATATTTTTTTTAACTAATTATAAATATTCATCGCATTCCTTCTCTCATTTTAGTATTTATTAATTCGGTTTATCGAAATTAAATTGCATTAGATTCCGGATTAAGAAATAATTATGCCATGGTTGTAGGGCAAGTGTCAAAAAAAAATTGAATAGTTTTATTTAAATTTACTTATTTAATTTAAAGATTCTGTAGTCAGCGAGCATAAATTGACAATTTTATTTAAATATGTTAATATATATTAATTCAGGTTGTGTTTTTAAATCGTTTTCGGGGTGAAATCGTAATGTTTTCTTTATATTATTTTGCAAAAAATAATAGATGGGGGCTGCAAGATTAAGTTTGGCAATTGGCAACAAAAAACCATGCTACGCCACTGTAAGAATATGAGGGCATAGAAGACTCAAATTGTCCTAAAATATTAATTTTTAGACATTTTATAAAAATAAATACTATAAGTCATTCTTCGTTGGATATTAATTCCTTACCTTTGGAATTGATTTTGTGTCATCGTCATGGAATCCGCTGTTTCTGTAAACTTCCACATTTTATTATTATTATTATTATATATATATATATATATATATATATATATATATATATATATATATATATATATATATATATATATATATAAAGTTTATATTGAAAACTTAATTAAATAATACCCGATTAATTAATGGCATTTTATATACTATTTTTTTACTATTAATGAATATTCAAAGTATTACGAATTTATTGGCCGACAAAGCGACTCTTAATAGTTTATCTTACATTTTTTAAATTATGCATTTTAAATTGATTGGTGTTTAACACAAAAATATATCTACCAATTAAATAATTATTAATATTAAAGCTTAAAAAAGGTTACTTGTTTTATAATTTACAACAACATTCTTCAAAACTCACATTTTTAGGTATTCGCTGATGCACAATAATATTTTTTATTTCAAAATGCAAAGTAATCGGATTAATTGAAGACGTTGGCGGAAGAAAAGCAACAAGATAGATTAAAAATATCATGATATTGATGTCAATTTTGGCATTTATGCTGTTTCTGCAATAATCGATTCAATTCACAGCTTAAAAGGAAGGAAGGAAATGTATTGCCGTATTATTTTTAGGAAACTCAATTTATTTACTATGATACTTTTTTCTGTCAATCACCTGTCGTATTGCACACATATATTAAAATCTTATACGGTAATTTTTGACTTCAATAATATTTTAAGAAATTAAATAAACATAATAATATTAATCAATTTGATTTATAGTTTCGAGATGTTCGTTGTCCGTCGCTTGTTAGAAAGAAGGTTCGAAAACGGTGAGACAATATATGTACATATATTTTTTTATTATCATTGCGATTTTATAATAAATTATTAAATTGCGTTCAATTTGTAAGAAAAATAATTATTGGCGTTGCGTTTAAAGTATTTTTTTATAAACGAAAGTGTGTTTTGCGTATTGTATCTTTGATTTGTAATTGTTGGTAGGTATATCGGGAAAATAATTCATATGAAGTGAATACTCCAATATTTTATAGATAATCTTCAAAAGGTGTTTTTAAATATTTTAAAAGCTGTAATTAAAATAATTAAATAATGATGGATTATCGGGGTAATGTCCCACCAAAATGTTAAAATAAAAATAAAATAAATAAATGTATAATGCTTCTCTTAAAATGAAATAATATTTATGCATTGAATTGGTTTTTAAAAAACACGTTTTTATCTTATATATTTCAGATCCTTCGTACGATAATTTTTTTTATACTTTAAATACATGCAAAAAAATGCAACTTAAGCAATGTTTTGCTGTATTTAAATACTCACAAACTGAAGACGAGTAAATTGTTTATTTTAAGTACACATTCTGTATTTATTGATTATTGAATTGTCTTATTTCAAACAAACAATACGTTACAAAATGAAGTGATCTTTAATCGCAGCCATATCTTTGATCATTTTGACATTGACAATTGTAATACAAAACATTGATTTATAATTGCTTGAATGAAGATATAATTAGAATGTATATTTATTTTTATTAAATTGACTGTTTACTTTCTTCAAGTCGCGTTTCCATTAAGAAGATGCATTTAAATTTTGACCTTCACTCGCATTTCTTAAAAGCTGTAAATAAGTATGTATTAAATCAAGCCAAGTTCGCAATAGGCGAGTAGTTAGTCAAGTAGCAAGTCCCAATTATATAAAGCTTTTTTAATTCCCAAGATCTGAGACTCGAAATTTTAAATGAGACTTATAAGTATTTTAAAAATACATATTGATTGATGTAATTTCATGTATTTATATTATCAATTAAATATTAAATTATAATAAATCACCTTGTTTGCAAATTTTCATTAATACATATGCTACTCCTATTATAATTATCAAATCAACAAAATACTGAATGGATTTAATATTATATTAATATGTTATGAAAAGTAAGGATATTTTTATACTTTAATTATAAATTAACTAGGAAATTTCACATTTTTGAGTAGCAGCCATATTTCTTAATCCGCCAATAATATTCATCTATTATGTAATTATAAAATGTGTTTCACTTGTTAATTATTTATTAATATATTATTTACAACCTCAATATAAAATAATATCACCGATAAAAAATATTTTATAAAACTCATAGTTCCGAAGCTAAAATATATAATTTTTTTGTTCATGAATTTTTATACATTATATAGGGCAAAAATTGAAGCTTCTTATAACGAGAATAATTTTATTCACAGCCTTACTCTTTATATGAAACAATTTAATTTTATAAAAAGGCTTCAGTTATTAGTGATTTAAGCTTTATTTTTATTAAATGATAGGTAAATTTTTCTAAGAGGATATTTTTGTAGGGGTTGTTGCTGTGTGCGTCATTCGATAATAGAAATATCTTTCGTTAAGGGAGCAATTTTTTTTATTGTTATAAGAAGCTCCTCTTGATTTTTTTAATTTGAAATATATTAATATATTTTTGTATGTTTTTTTTTCAGTGCAATTGACGGCCGCTGCTTTGAGAGGTTCTTTGCAGCAACTGAATCCTGCTCAGCCTCCAATGTATGGAGACAGGAGGACATATATGACTCCACCTCCTCCTACTCCATCCTTGGGAACTCCTCAGCTGCTCCCTTATGATCCCACCAAGTACACAGTCTAATGTACAATCGAAAACAATTCGTATATTATCGCCAAGAAGGCCAAATTGGAATCAAATTATTATTTTCATTCCCACTTATTAATATTCACCAAAGCCGTACATTATTAATTTCACGATAATTTAATAATATTTATTTTTATTGATCCAAAGATTCCGACTCGAGCGAGTTATGTAGGTTTTAAGATGTGATAACTTATTATTGAAAGCGATGAATCAATGTGAGTTTAATGTTAAATTTTCAAACGATAGGGAGTGAAAAACATTTATTGTTAAATAAGATTTTGTATAATAAAGGACTCCTAATATATTATTCTTTCACTTGACACACATGAAGTAAATGTATAATTTTTATATATGTTTTTTATGAATTTTTATACATTAAATAGGGCAAAAATTGTAGCTTCTTATAACGACCATTATTTTATTCATAATCTTACTCTTTATGTGAAATAATTTATTTATAAAAAACACTGCAGTTATTAATGATAAGCTTTCTATTATATTATGGGTAAATTTTAAACATCATTTTAGATGAACTGTGTTGAAAAGCAGTTTTTTCAAGAATTCTCTATTTTTATTCCAAAAATTAATAAATGGATGGATGCTAGAAACTCCAGTAGAAGAGGATATGTAATTAAAAAATATATATACAAAGAATCAAATTAAGCCATTAAACGATTGTCTTAACTTTTATTGTCACTTTGGTCCTTATTGATTTTATATCACTTAAACGGTATGGATCGATACCACCGATTTATTAACAGGCCATACTTCCTATGTACTTTTTGACTGAAAGACGGACGTATTTATAATAAAATTAATTACAACTTGATGAATTTAACTAACGATATGAAAAAAATATTCATGTGGATTATTATTTAGATTATAATAAACCCCCTAAACTATATTTGACAATATATATTATATAAAAAACTGACCACAGTAAAGGATTTTTTCCACCCTTAATTTTCGGTAATCTGACAGTGAGTTTAATTTTCAGTAATTGGTCAAAATACTTGTCTGATTATCGAAACCAAACTGTATTATATATTAGCAGGACATACAAATGGATGTATAAATATAAAGATGGCGGACTAAGTAGACGAATCTGAGCGAGGCAAGACTAATTGTTTAAGCGCAGTTAATTACTGTTGTTTAAACATCTTTATTACAGTGTTGTTTTGTCAATTGCTTGGTCAATCATTTTGATTTTTACACGTCCATATATGGATTTTGTACAATGAAAGGTGACATAAAATTTGTCTGATCTTGGCGCATCGCTGTTTCTACAACCAATCAACGCCATGGCAGCTACCCCCACTCCACAGAGTATAAATTGTCAGATAATTAACACTAATTGATATTGAATTACCGTGTTTTTATTCTATTTGACAACGAGTAGGTTTTTTTCCAATGTTGGTGATATTGTGATATGTTGTAAATAGAATTTATATGGTATGAAGTCGGACCACCCATTACACCATCAAAGACAGCCGCCATTTAAACTGTTTATGTGGTTCATCTTTTAATATACACCATTGATAAACACTAACCTGATCAAAGCAATGAAGGTTTTCTGTCTAGAGACACATTGGCTTAAAGAAAATATATATAATATAGCAAATGCATATACTCATGGGACTTTAGTAAAATGATTTATATTGAGGAAAATTATCAATTTGAAGGTAATATTCACATTATAAATCTCGCAGATAACGTTTGACAATATTATACACATTTAATCAATGAAAAAAATACATATTATTTACTAATTTACAGGTTGGAACACCCAATGACCGTAATATTAAATGAACACTGCAAAAGAATGAGGTGATTTGGTTTAATTAATCTTTGTAATTTTGTAGAGCAAATGTCACTTCAATAATAGCCTTTTGGGGTAAATTAGTTAATCTCCCCACATATTTAAAGCTTAATACATTATTTGCAATATACAGGTTGGACTTATTTTAGGGGCAGAATCGCAACAATAAGTGAAACAAAAAATTAAGCATATTCTTTTTCCATGATTTTTTTTTATATATTAAAATCAGCTGTTTCTGTGAAATACTCAATAGTGATTGGGTCTGTTGAAGGTTTTTGATAATAGAAAAAAAAATTTCGCTTATAATTGCGATAACCTAATACCCCATAAAATATTTTAAGTTAGTTCAATATTATAAAAATATATGTATGTAGTTTTGAGTCGTGAAAAATTAACGACTATTTTATTTCAATATACTTTTTTATATATAATAAATATTGGCCGCAACGCGCACCTGGGTGAACTCTTTTCCAGCAATTCTGCCATCTATAGGGCTTGTTGGCTTGGAGCGACCTTTACATATACATTATTACTTCCAACACTTTATTTTATTTTATACATATTTTTTTATAATACGATTATTTATTTTCATACACGTTTTTAAACCATTTTTATTATAATTGTTTTTGTATTGTCTATAAAAATATATATTATGAGCGTTTATATAGAAATAAATAGCTCATGTGATAATATACTATTTAAATGTTATGTATGGTTGTCATAGTAACATTAATCAATCTTGTTTCATGTATGAAAAATTTGCCTATTTGCAAAGGTATGAAAAACAATCTAATGGAATTAAATAAAACTAGATTTTCAGTATATGAAACATCACACGAAATAATGGTATGTAGGTACATTTTATTAATTCTATTTATGGTGCGCGTATTTAATTTTAGTCTTTATTAACAAAATTCTATATGGGCCTGAATTTCACAGTAAACTTGGATGCATTTTTATTAAAATCACACTGTCTAGATTTAAATACATGGAAAAGCTCAACACTGACCAGCGCACTAAGTCGTAAACCCGATTTTACGACGTGGCCAGTTTTATTTTTTTTAAGGGAAGTATAATAAATAAAAAAAATATATTATGCCGAAGAGCTTTACTGGCGTCATTGTTATTTTTAAGTGTGCAGGTCAATAGTATGAAACATGTGGTCTACAATCATGCAAGGGTTTATAGTTTAAAAAATTGACCACATTTAAACGATCAATATGATGAAAAATAACTCACAGATTATTCTTTTTATATGGTGTTTAATTTCGTAAATTATTTTGATTTACATGTAATTGTTTGGCCAAGATTTGCAATGAATTGTGGCTATTTAAACAGATTGAAGTCTTGTTTACATGTATATTATGAAACTTATTATTATTAGACTTAGTCCAAGTTGATATAAATAAGTGCTTTGACGTATTCGAGCTCTGCAACGATTTCCTGTATAATATTTACACAAAACATTATAAGAAATACATCTACAGTTATCATACATCAATTATTAATAATGTTTATCGTAAGCACATCGGAAGATAATCTATTTTTACCCCTTCCATAAAAAAATACTACTATGAATTAAGCGTTCGTACACAAACAACCACTACAGTCGCATAAATTAATCAAATGATATAAGAGTGCCAAAAAATATAATAAAAGTCATTGTTGCAAAAGAATTGTTGGCAATTAACTTAATTATTTCTATTGAAGTGGTTTGAAGTATTCGAGCTCTGCAACGATTTCCTTTATAATATTTACACAAAAAATTAAATGATATACAACCAAATTTATCATATATTAATTATTATATTCATGGGACAAACTGTAAAGGTGAATGAAAATTTAAAAATTGATATATTATTATCCTTTAAGATTGTTTTGTTAATATCCGAATATATTAGTACATTTTACCACATAAATTTGAAGAAATCTGTATGTATATTGGAAATATTGTTTAATTTAACACATTCATTTCATACATCATATTCAATAGTTTCTTCGGGATTTACACTGAACAAAAATATGTTAAATTTATATCAAAATATACCCTAAAAATTAAAGGGGAGAGTCGGGCATCCTCGGACACTTAATTAGCATATAAATTATTTTTTTCGTCGTCAATATTCAATATGTGTAATTATCAAATACTATTTTGTGAGCAATTATTATCACCCTCTTTGCCAAGCGTTGGTTATTATAAAGAGTAAATCCTCTCTGTTTTAAACATACGGAACAATATTTGTATGCGTTTTGCATCTGCATTCATGATTAATCCCCTCTAAAATCATAAATGAAAATTGATTTTGTATCGAGTAACAATCTATTTTTACTATTGGCGTTAGAGTGCTTCTGTCGTCGCCTACAAACTCTTCCTCGTATCGTTCTAATGCCGCCGATTGTCTTCAAACATTTGTCATATTTTTAATCAAAATTGGTCACAAAATGCAGCCCCTGAATATCTTATAATGAAAGACGAAATCGCGTTGCTTGGAAGAAGGAAAGGTAAGAGTGGAGAGCAGTTTGTATTAGTTAGTTTGAACGTTAAAAATGCTTGGGTGAGGTAAATAAAATAGCTCTTCTTTTTCTCTGAAAGTTTGAGGAACACTGGCTATCTATTTATCGTAGTGGGTGAGATACTCTTCTGTGTTGTAAAAGCTACATAAAATCAGCTTCGTGCACTGCTGGAATACAAAAATAAATAGGCAATTACGAGCAAATCGGGTAAATATTTATACGTGAGCCGGTCCTGTCTAAACAAGTACCGGTAATAACGCAATTACTGAACCAAGAATCGTAACATTTAATAGCGATCTTAGGAAAAAAATTACTAAAAATAAAAAGCCTCAGATTGGATTGTATCTTTACCAATAAACAATTTATTATAAATAATTAATAGGCGATACTTGCAAGCATCCAGTAGTGTATGTGTGGCCCACAAAATATTCATCCCTTTCACTACACAAACAACCCTTAGATTACTTTAATATTATTTGAATTTCACTAGTGCATTGTTGGGCTGATGCTATTCTGGGTTGAAAAATAAGCTTGCGTCTATTTTCGCTTGTATATAATGACTAGAATCAAGGCCGTTTCGAGTATACAGGCCAGAATGCTACACAGAATTCGTCCGTACAGCTGTGAATGGTGGTCGTTCGAACGGCCATTACACTACTCTATACAACCTATTTACACTACGGTCACAATGAAAAAAATATCACCTAGTCTTATATATCTACTCTACACAATCATGACATTTTTATACGCATAACTATCATATTTATATTCAATTTATACCACCAGAATATCCAATGAAACTCGATTTATGCAGTCAAAATATATCATCGATAAAATAATATATTGTTTCTACAACAACAATTAATTATAATTTGTAAAAAAAACTTATAAAAATGACCTAGTCTAGTTTTAGTATATATTTTGGTGGTATTAATTTAATTAATATAAATGAAAATATGATAGTTATGCACGTAAATACGTAATAATAGTGTAGAGTAGATATATGGTGTAGCGGCTAACTGGACAGCGCAGATATGTATTTATGCACTTCCAGTTGGCGCTAACAGCCACAGCTCCCATCTCCACGCAGTGAGCAACGGCCACTTGTCCACAGACTCGAGCCCCGGACGCCATGTTGGCAACACGCCACACTGCTCGGTATAGTTAATCTTCAAATAAAACATCACTGGCCAGTTGACATCATCTTTTACTTCACACCCTGCATTGATTGGACCAACTCCATGGGCCATCTACTTCTGCCCATAATGGAAATAGGTTATATATTTTTCATTGAAATCGTAGTGTAAATATATATATTAGAGTTGTGTAATGCTTGAAATATATATAATATCGCCTGATTTCCATATTTCGCATACTGTATCTGCGATCACAGCGCTGAAGTCACATATTTAAACTGGAAGCCCGTGTAACCAACTTTCGAGGGCCCCGAATATGTTATTTTACTTAGTAATGGCATTCATAAATGCTGTACGATTGCCGGCCACTTACGATATGTGTTGAACAGCTATTACTTTGACAGCTCTACTCATCAGCTGTTGTCTACAAACAAGTGCCTTCTCGAAGTTCAATATCCACTGATACAGACTGTACTTCTTATATGAAATACCTCACTCTATCCTGACTGAGCGGTGAAAGCTGAGTTAATTAGTTATTTCTTTCTAGTCAAAATGAATAAATCAAGGAAACCTACCATTTCGTCTAAACTAAAAATGCAAGTACTTAAAGCATTAGGCGAGAATCGCTGGTCCAATTATGATTTTTGCAGAAAGTTTGGAATCTGTAACTCTTTGTTGTTTTCTAGTGCGTTTCAACCAGAGTTTGCTGGAACTAAGCCACAAATGGAAATGAAGACTTAGAAAACGCCTTACTTCTTTGGGTTAAGGAATCGACGTCTTAAAAAGTGCACATAACAGATTCTATATTGAAGCAAAAAGCCAACATATTTGCGACACAAATAGGAGTTGAATTCGATGTGGATAAAACCTGAATAAAGAGTTTCAAAGAAAGAAATGATTTAGTATTTATCAAATTTTTGTATAAGTTTGTATTGTATAACCAAGGTTTCTGATATTTTGGCAGCTGAAAATCTACCTTCGACTAGCAGTAGTGAGTCCGGTCCGTCAACCAGCAATCCTAATCAAGGAACATCAATGATAAATACCCAGTCTGGCACTTTGACTAGCTCGGTTAACGAGACTTGTTGCATTTCATCAGAAGATGAGAGTGGGGACGTCATTTGTCTACGTAGTTAACCACAAACTGTAGAAATTTTACAAGAATTTTCTGATTATGTATCTGTTGGAAAAATAGTGCAAACATCAGTAATAGATTATATACAAGTACATGATTCATAAGTCTAGTGTTTAGTGTTGTACATATTAGTTTACTATCAGTGTTACCAATAAGATTTAGTTTTTATGTGTATGTGTTGTAAAATAGAGTTGGTGACAATTCAGGTCCTGAGCTTTATATATTTCAAAGTTGTAAATACAAAGGTGAGTTTCAATCCACATCATTCTATGATATGTGATTTGATTCTTGTTTTTCCTATTTTTTGCTGTAATTTACTAAATTATTCGAGAGACACAGTGGGAAGACTGAAGATTTTGATTGAACTACTGTCCCATTCTTTGTGATTAATCATATAATTTTACATATTGTATCTTTGCAGACTGTGTAAATTTTAAATATTACATTTTTGGATTGTAATGTTATCGAATGGGAATTTTTAATGCAGAAATAAGTCCAGAAAACATCTCGATGCACCCATTTGAACACAAAAAATAAACGTAGTTTTTATAGATTTCATAAAATAAATGTTGACAAATCTTGTACACAAAAATTAATTATAATTTTTAAAATGTGTAGTTTTAAGTCTTGAATTGATTTTTGGTCTCCTATAAAATTTGGCAAAAGTATTCTGCAAAGAAATCCAACGATATTATGTTTCTTCATTCTAAAAGAGTTCATGTTTGAGTCCTCTTATTATCAGTATTTAAAATACTGAAGTTGATGATTTGTTTCATTATATTATTTTAATATGTAGACCATGTTAATTCTTTAATTTGTAACAAAATTAGTTCCACTCCTCTTATTGTTATTCTCTGCTCATTGGGTATTATTTTCTTGAAGAGTTATAAATTTAAATACCATCATGATGCTCTTTCCCAGCATAATTTATTTTATATCTCTGTTTTTGTATATCTCAAAGCATTACGTATTAAGGTGGATCTAGTTTTCACCGATTTTGAAATATTATAAGCTTAAATACCGGACATATGAACAGAATAAGAATTGAGGAATATAATAATAGTGTCGGCTGTGTTATAAATAAAATATTCTTTTATTAGTCACTATTTGATATAAAAAATATAATATTTGGCTCAAAGAAAATGGTTTTTTATTAGTTTTTTAACATAAATTATAGTCACATATAAACATGTAAAAATGAATTTTAAAAATATTGCATATTGTATAATAATATAAAATCATATTTTTTTAAATATAAATAATTTTAAAGATATCCGTATTGACATCTGTGGTTACATTCAGAAGCTTTAATATTCATATTAATAATAATATTTAATATTATAACATTTAAATTAATAATTGCATATCAATATTGACAATTATTCATTATAATAATAATACAATATTAAATGTGTGTAATTTGATTATTGGTTCAATATTATAAATATGGTGGATTTACACCTTTTAAATGCCGAACTATATTACCTTCCGCTAATAATAATAAGCTGCTGTCATTTGACGGATTTAAAAAATGGAAATATATAGTAATATTATATAATAATTCGAGAATCTTATGTATGCATTATATATTTTTTGCATTGTGGGGCCATTTCGCGCAGTCTGGATCCGGCTGTATACCATTCGGCGGATCATGGCTCCAAAGGTGTGAGATTTATTGGACCTAAATAAGGTTGATTATACGATGTGTTTCAAATTGTATGTGTATTTTTTATAGGTAATATATACGTGTTGCATTTAAAATATTCATTGCTTATACATATGTGTGTCGATTTGCATCATTCAGGCGTTGCGTTGCGTTTATTTATTTAAATGGCCATAGTTAGTCATGTAATTTTTAATATCCCTTCCAATGTCTATAATGATGTGCAATCCGATGTCGAAGTTCGACTAGAAGTGAATGTATAAAGGGGAACAAAGGTGGTGCCCTTTACAAGTTTTGTAGGTCGTCGATGTGATTTGCTTCCTCAGTCTTAGGCTATGTTACTTTAACATTGCGTAAAGCTCACAACCAAAAGTTCATAACTGCACAATTGTCAATTGCAAAACATCACAATTGTACAGTTCTGTCGCTACAATCCACCATTAAAAAATCTGCCATTAGACAATTTAATATGTCTTTTAAAAGTAACTCAGTTTGAGATACAATGCTAGTGATAAGGCGTTATTTTTGATTGATTATTTTTGTTTCAATATTTTTATACTGTGGGCTCTATAATCCGACAATTTTTTTTCGATATCAGAGGCGCCTGTTTGTGCATAAACCCCCTCCCACGCTACGTTAAATATTTGACAATATTACATTATTGACATTTTATGGTTCGAGTAACGAGTAGCTTTTGAGATACGAGCAATCGGCTATAGAAATCCATGGGTCTGAAATATTTTTTTATAAACAGCCTACATGTGAGGGTTTTTTTATATTCTAGTTTTGGTTTTGTACAATAAATATTTATAATTTATAAATGAATTTTTTTATTCAAAAACGCGTGGTACGTTAAAAAAACTATTTGGTTTGCTATGACTTTTTGGGGGGCTTGAACGGATTAATGGTAGTTTGTATGGGGAAATTTGATTCGATTTACGAACAAAGTTGCGAAACGAATTAAAATCGTATGTCGAGGTACCACTGTAATTTAAAAAAAAATAATGTCTCATAATAATATTACTAGGGTAATTTTAATTGAAATTTTCAATTTGTTAATGTTTTTTGATGTTCTGCTTGGTTTTTTAATGGGACGGTTATAAATTGTTTATTTTTGCATTCAAAATATGTTTGAATTTTCATTGTAAATTATAAATAAAATAATTTAATACGGTTTTCATATGATGACAACACTCATCACAATTTTTAAAAAGCGAGTTTCCCGATAAATACTGTTTTTTTAGAATTGTCATTTATTATGCATTAATTAATATCTGTAATATTATTTTGAAATTAATTTAATATTATTATCATTTAAATATCCGTTTCGAGATTTTAGATATGTATTAATTGTAATAAAATAATTATATAAAATATTAGTCTTCCATCTGGTAACACTGATGGTTGAGGGAATTGTACATATAACGTACACACACCTTAGACAATTATATATATAATGTAAATAAAAAAAAAATATTATTTAAATTAAAAATATGTGAGACTCGGTTCGTTTTTACATATTTCATAAATACAATTTTAATATTTAACCCTGATGGATACATTAAGAATGATTTTCTCATACATAATATATAATTATTTAAAAAAATGTGATTAGCATCATTTAAATAAAGCTTTGTTTTTACACATTTAATTTTAACATTACTCAAATCCACAAGGTCCTAAAAGACAATATTAATACTTAACCCCGATAGGTACATTAAGAATTATTTTCCATATATTCCACTCATATATATTACATATTATAATTATTAAAAAAATGTGATTAAAAGCATTTGGATAAAGATTTGTTTTTACACATTTCATTCTAACATTACTCAATTATTTGAACTATTTTTCCATACATTCTAGTATTATATATGACGTATTAGAATTATTTTAAAATGCATTTATTATCAATACCATTTAAATATAGCAAGAAGTAATTTGGATTAAGAATACATAAGATTTTAGACAGGCAATATAATAAGGAGAAGTAGAGAATACCAAAGATATTATTTTTTATTAATTAATCAATCTCATTAATTTAATGTTATAAGTTCAAGTCAAACACACACATAAGTCAGTAAACATTGTCCGTTTTACGTATATTTTTCTAATTATTTCCCTGTAATCCCAATAAAACAATAATATTTTTTTTTCGATTAAAATCAACTGTCCAAATACGATTAACAAAAAAAACCTTGACAGCCTTCTAAATGACTGCGTGTAGTTTCCGCATAAAATAAAATTATAATAGTAGCCTCGAAACTTGCCCGAGTCAATGTCATCACTTGCCACAATGGCCAAATATGTTTAATTATTATTAACAAATTCACCCAATTAACATTTCGATTTACCAACCAGCCTAATGATGGATTTAATTATTCGCCATTTAATAATATTTTGACACGTGTGCGATATTTTCCATTTAAAATAATCGCCGAGTGACATCACATTATGCAGAACGAGAAACGGTAAAGATGTACAGAAAGAACGCATACAAATGAGTCCATTTTAAGACAAATAACTGCAGTTAGAGTTTCGTAAAAAAATAAAATGTCAACACGTACGTTGTGTATTAATTTTATTAAATAATAATAAATACAAAAAAAAAACGAGAGAACCCTCACAAGGACGTCATATTTAAAAATAACTCGTTTCCAAATTAAGGTTTTAATACTTAAAATGTTGGAGCCAGGGCTTATCGAAATGTTTACAAACTGCGTCTAGACACAAAAAGAAAATCAGGAGAATCTCTCAATCTTTTCTGATATTATTATTAAAAATTAAAAAATATATATATACTTCTTCTTGTTGAAATTTACGTATGATGTAGTCTTAAAATTTCTATAAAAATTCCATCGAAATTCATTAAAAATATTGTAAAATAAAATTAAACCTATACGTATTCTTAAATGTATTTTAAAACTTATTCAACGCATTTTTTGGAATTAAGTGGTTTTTTTATTATGTGGATTAAATTCGCATAAAATAAAATTAAACAAATACCTACGTATTCTTAAAAATGTTTCAAAACTCTTTCAACGCGTTTTTTTGGAATTAATTTATATATTTTAATCCGTATAAATATCAGAAATTATATTTTATTGAAATTATTACTTACAATATAAATCAAGTATTAACTGTCGCCTGTTTAATTATTGAGTGTTACATATTTAAAATTCTTAATAATTAAAATAAGATTTTGCGAAAACACACCTAAATTATTACATAATTGACCAAAAATGTGAATTAAGTTTATATATATATA